>VXAZ01004636.1:1673642-1696686 GCA_013399875.1 Gymnorhina tibicen | reverse complement strand
GTTTGTATGTATGCTAACTTGGCAAATACATATGCTGAGTTCTATAGAGAATCAAACAAAATTAGTTTTAAATATTAAAGCTCTCTCATACATTGTACTGCAAGCACACAAAAAATCACCTCATGACATTAAACAACAATTTGGTGGAGTAAAATAGGGCTAAGCTAGTCTAATGCCTGGCTATTGCTGTATCTGTGCACTGAGGAATCACTCCAAACAAATACCTTCAGCCATTATAATCCTTGAAAAAGCAAAAGGTATTCTGCTCCTAGTTATTAATTATCCAAATTTTCCCTGTTAAGGGTCTCAGTTCGGTGGTATTCCTGGCCAATATGTTTGTGGTAGCAAATCATGAAAAATCCATTGACAGATGTGATGTAAATCTCTGTACAAGGTGAATTCAGTAAGAGCTTGTCGTGAATGCTAATCTAACTTCCAGTTAATTGGATCAAAATATAATTTTATATCTATACATTTATATGCTTCATCACAATTCAAGTGAAAAAAAATTCTTTTTCTTATTTATAGTAGTTGTTTGATTGAGACCTCTGGAAGACCAGGCTATCACCTGATAGAGGAGAATGAAAGCTGCAAGACAAGGATGGGGGGAATTGCCAGTTCTTTTTTTTTTTTTTAACACACCTGAGGACCTCTGCCTAGTTCAGGCCAGAATTTGGAAACATGGCTGCTTGGTGTTCTTTTGTACTGTATAATTAGCAGTCGGGCTGTTTAAATGTTAAGATGAGTTGTTACACTACTTATTACAAGAACTGAGTTTATAAATTATAATGGCAACCTGGCAACTGAAGCAGTCAGACCAAATTGGTTAATTATTTCAGGCTAACATGAATAATTGGATTATAGGAAACTGCAAATGAAAAACTAATCTCTGAAACATTTCCCTGTAGCTGTACTTTCAGAGACATGAGTTGCTGTGTACTGTAATTATGGCCATGCTGAAGATTACTACACAAACACATTTCAGCATTGAAGAGAGAAATTTTGGGGTTAATATGCACTCTTGAGTTTTATGGAACACATAGGCTTTCATATGTCTCTGGAGCAATATGTTTGCAATCGCCATCTGTTACTCAAGAGTATTTTTATAGAAAAATAATGCAAATTACTTCACTCTCCAATTACACTGGTGCTTTGCAATAGTGCGTTCGTTTCTGATTTGGAAAAGTGCCAGTTTGCCACATTCAAGGGACAGATGTTTACTTAACCATGAACTTTAAAAACAAGATATAAAAATTAAGTTACAATTTTTGATTTTCTAGAGTATGAAAAAACTGAAAATCATCAATTAAATACCTTGTAATATGTTAGTAAAACTTTGAGGAGTACTATCAAAGCTGTTAAGGTTCAATAACCACGCCTCTATGGTACCTGTTCCATGAAAACACATTGGAACCCAGTCTTTGTTATTGCACCAAATTGGAAAAGTTAACATTTGGTTTATGTTGCATTACAGTCAAATAGATCAACAATTCTTTTATTTTCTGGCATGGGAGAACCGCTGAGGGGAACACTGAACATGTAGGAAATAGAAGAGATTTGAAACTATGGTTTACCTTTTGTCACTATGTAAAAGCAGATGGCACTGTAACAGTTTGATTCTGTTTTGTACATTTCAAAAAAGCAGAATTTTAAAAGCCTTTACAATCCCTAAATTACAGCCCTACCATTTTGCCTGAATAGAATCGTGGAGTCATTAAGGTTTGAAAAGAGCTCCAAGATCACTGAGTCCAACCTTTGACCAAACACCACCTTGTCAACTAAGCCAGAGCACAAAGTGCCATGTCCAGTCCTTTCCTGAACGCTTCCAGGGATAGTGACTCCGTCACCTCCCTGGGCAGCCCATTCCAATGTCTAATCACCCTTTCAGTGAAGAAATTCTTGCCAATGTCCAATCTAAACCCTCCCTGGAGCAGCTTGAGGCCATGTCCTCTCATCCTGTCACTTGTTCCCTGGGAGAAGAGCCTGATCCCCACCTGGCTACACCCTACTTTCAGTAGTTGTAGAGAGTGATAAGTTCACCCCTGAGCCTCCTTTTCCCCAGGCTAAACACCCCCAGCTCCCTGAGCTGCTCCTCATCAGACTTGTGCTCCAGATCCTTCCCAGCTCTGTAGTCCTTCTTTGGACTCACTCCAGCATTTCAATGTCTTTCCTGAGTTGAGGAGCCCACAACTGGATGTACCCCCCAGCACAGGGGGATGGTCACTGCCCTGGTCCACCTGGACACACCATTGGCCATTGGCCTTCTTGCCCACCTGGGCACACCTGGGCTCATGTTGAGCCACTGTCAACCAGCACTCATAGGTTCTTTTCTGCTGGGCAGCTTTCCAGCCCCTCTGCCCCAGCCTGTAGTGCTGCAGGGTGTTGTTGTGAGCCAAGGGCAGGACCCAGCACTTGGCCTTGTTGAACCTCACACAAGGGGCCTTGGCACCTAGATCCAGCCTGTCCAGATCCCTCTCCAGAGCCTTTCTGTCTTCCAGCAGATCAACACTCCCATCCAACTTAGTGTCATCCATGAACTTCCTAAGGGTGCCCTCAATCCTGTCATCCAGATCATCAGTAAAGACCTCAAATAGGACTGGTCTCAGTACTGATCCCTGGGGAACACACTAGTGACTGGTCCCAACTGGATGTGGCGCCATTCACCACCACGCTCTGGGCCCAGACATCCAGACAGTTCTTAACCCAGAAAAGAGTGCACTTGTCCAAGCCATGGGCTGCCAGCTTGTCCTGAAGAATGCTGTGGGAGATGGTGCCAAAGGCTTTACTGAAGTCCAGGCAGACTGCACAGCCTTTCCCTCGCCCACCAGGCAGGTTGTCTGCCTAAAGCCCTCAGTTTAAGGAACTAATAGGAATAGCAAAATGTAATTACTACCTCTATTCGTATGCAATAAGTTCAAAAATCTTTACATACACATTAAAAATGCCAGAAAATACTTGTTTACTAATGCCTGCTTTTGAAAGAAAAGACCAGATTATATTGCTACTTCATTCCCACTCTCATTTTTAGTTTCTCAAATAATACACATCATTACTTCTAGCTTTCAAAAATCCTTTCCCCGCCTCAGTTCAAAGGTGAGACTGGTTAAGTAAAAAGACAACTGTGTGAAAATCTGGTTTCAATGAAGCTCTTCTGCTCAATGCATACAAAATTGTAGAAAATTCTGCATCCTAATTGCTTAAGTACGAGGTTTAAAAAAACAGTAGAGTTTAAAACATATTGGTAGAACTAAGAGCCTGTTATTTTGGTACTAACTGGAATCAACAGGTCCAAGTCCTACAAACCATAATCTTATGAGGTAGTCCTGCCCTGAATGCCACCTAACCACAAGTCATTAACACGAGCTTTGCCCCTTAGCTTTTGAACTCTGCTAGCCAATATAATAATATTTTCGATGCATATCTCTAACAACTCTGACTTTGGCAGGTGACTCTGGAATTAATTACTGTTGATGACCATCATGTGACACTCCTTTAAAAAAAGTCACTTATTCCCTGTTTCCAGTAATAAGTCTTTCACTGAAGGTAGATACTTCTATGCTCATTCTACACTTTGTCTTACTGCATTTGATAGGTTGATATGTCCTGCTTTCAACTCGTAACTTTAAGATCAATGCATTGGTTTAATGTACAAAGAACAGTACTCTCCTTTACTATAGTGATCTAAATGTATGAATTTTCCATATTTATATACTGCAGAACTTTATATAGAAGAGGTTAAATCAAGTCACTATTGGGAAAAGAAATTACACAAAGTATGTACAGTTCAATTCCAGAAAGAAAAAATGCTGTAAGATTCTTATCTCTGAAATCCATTAATTTCAAAGTTTGCTATTACAATAGTGCTAAAAGTGGACTTTCTTCAGTTTCCACTGCTAATCTAAACTATCTGAGCATAAGCATATTTAAACCAAATTATTACATGCCACAGTTTACACCATTAGTTTACAATCAATTAAAATTACAACTCTTAATTCTGCAGTACAGGCAAAACCACAGACAGGCCACATTCTGTGGATCAAACATACTACTTGAAGTGAACCTACTTCTTCTGAGTGCAGCTTCGAGGTGGCTGGTGAAGAGAAACCTAAATGGTCTTAACGATAGTATTACAGAGACACCCATCCCCATTTTAGTATTCTAGACTACCACTATAAGCATTAGTAAAGTGAATTTGGTTTTTTTAAATCAGTCACTACACACTTCGTCAGTGACCACAGGCAGTTTATATGAGGTTCTGTAGTAAAACCTCCCAAAAACCATTTTTCTTACAACGTCACATAGCAAATCCTAAGTAGCCACCCAAATTCAGGTGCAGAAGGCGACAAATGGAGCAGAACAAAGCAGTACCAGGGGCAGCAGGTTCTCATCCCAGTGAGGGCTTGCAGGCTGTCCCAGCCCAGCAGGAACCCACCACAATACATGTCCTCAGAGACGCCAATTCAGCTTTCAAACGCAAGAGACTGACATTCGCAATGCAGGAAAAAACCCAACTGTCATTATGTTGTTTTTAAATATTTCCAGATCAGCTTTTGGAATTTTTCTCTTGTCATACTATGACAGATGAAGTTTCTTGTTCTTTTCTCTAAAATGAGATCAAAGTTCTTGCCTGCTGGGAGAAGGCTGAAAAGAGGAAGTTGTTCTCTTAGACCTGAATCTATCTGTGTCTCAGTAGGCCAAGCCACTGTTGTACAGACAGCGTTTGTCTCCTTGCTAACTGACACTTAAACTCAGTGCTGCATTTCCGTTTTCTAAAGAGTCCACTTCAAAAAAAGCTTCAATTGTAAGATTAAAGGTAATGCATTAGAATTGACTCATACAGCAGGTCACTGAACGACAAGCAGTTACAAAAAGGAAATGAATCTCCAAGCAAAACCAAAATAGAGAACCAGAGGAATGTGTCCAAAACACATCCTGTTTTCAGATCATCCTGTGTGCCCCTCCTTCCACTGAAGCCAATTTTTAATGTGACTCTAAAGTCTTCCTCGGGCACCAAAGGCTCTTTGCAGGAAAGACATCTAAGGGAAAGCTAGGAGGAAGAGGTGAAGAAGGGTGGCACTTCAGAAGTTCTATTTTATTGTAGATGGTGCTTTATACATGGTGACGGTATTTTATTTAACACAGAAAAACATAATTCTCCTTCAGATACTGAATCAAAAGCCTTAAGAGATTATCCTCTTTCCATTCTGCTTGCAGATAAGTAAGATGCATCTGAAAAGGATGGGAAGGTAGTAGGAACAACTAAGACTCAAGAACTGACTCTGTGCTGGTAACTGGTTTATGTTCTTAGCTTCACAGGACAGCATGCAGAGGAAAGTATGAGTCAGAGCCCTTCCTATTAAATTCCCCATGATACAACAAGAAATACTTCCAAAATACCTCCATCTGCGTGTCATCACCACGCCAGCGCATAAGGAAAAAATGCTAACACAGCATTACAGTGTTACAAGGCTGTGACAGCAAGAAGAGGAAAACCAATATAATGGCTTGGAGCACTACAACACATGGGGCTATTCTGGCAGAATAACGTAAGAGTTTGGGGTGGAAAGTATTTTGAAAGTTGTTACAGTGTCAGCACTGGAGGGACCAAGCCCAGCTTTGAGAATATTGTTGTCAGAAAGATATGCCTCTATGAAATTACATCCTTACTCATGGATGTGTGCTCATGGCAAACTTTTCAAATAATTTTTGTTAAATGCATCAGTTCCCTCTTAGAAAGGCAGTGTCCTGATATGTTCTCGTTGGATGTTTGGGAAGCCTTCATACTAAGTGATTTTTGTAAGGTCTGTTGTGCCACCAGGAGGATCTCTATTGAACTACACTTTTAAATGTTCCAGGATAAATAAATACATGTGATTTTACAGATTGCATTAATGATTACTGACTTACGGAAAAAACACTCAGTCTCTTACTAAAAAAAAAATAGTGATTTTTTTTTTTTAATTTCCACTATCTGCAATATTTTTATGTCTCATAAGCTCTCTAAGTTGATTTACGCATATGAATGATAACTAACAGAAATTCTTCTGCCTTTTCTTTTTGACTGGGGTGGAAAGCTGCAAAAGAATATGCTGACAGGTACAACTTCATGCAATGTATCATTTAGCATGAAACAACATATGTATGTTCAGTTCTGGGCTCCTCAGAATAAGAAAGATAGGGAGAGGGTCCTGTAGAGGCCCACAAAGATGATGAGGAGTCTGGAGCATCTCTCTTATGAGGAGAGATGGCAGGAGCTGGGCCAGTTTAGACTAGAGAAGAGAAGACTGAGAGGGGATCTAATTAATGCATGTAAATATCTTCAAGGCGAGTGCCAAGAGGATTGTGCCAGACTTTTTTCAGTGGTGCCCAGTGATGGGATGAGGAGCAATAGCCGTAAACTAAACCACAAAAAGTTTCACCTTAGCATGAGGAAGAACTTATGTGTAGGGTGGCAGAGCACTGGAACAGCTGGCCAGGGAGATTGTGGAGTCTCCCTCTCTGGAGACATTCCAAACCCACTTGGACACGTTTCTGTGTCACCTGCTCTCGGTGACCCTGCTTTGGCAGAGGGTTTGGACTGGATGATCTCCAGAGGTCCTTCCAACCCTAACAATTCTATGATTCTGTGCCATGTGAGCGATGATTTAGTCAGCATCTAGTGTGAAGTCGATGTACTTCTAAACGGCATTTACAACCTGAAAAGGCCAGTGTCACTTCTTGGTGTGTTGGAGGCACACGTGCAGCTGTTTTGCAGCGGGCACGGTCCCGCCCCCGACACGCAGCACAGGCGCGGCTCCGGCGGGCGCGCAGAGCGGCGCTGCCTCTGCGCCGGGCGGGAGCGCGCGGAAGGGGCGGCCCGGCGGCGGACATGCCTGTGAGTTGTTTACGGTCCTCTACCCCCGTGCCCGGTGCCGCCTGTCCTCGGGCACCTCGGGGACCTCGGGGGGGTGGGTGGATAACGGAGCGGAGCGGACGCGACCGTCCCAGCTCTCCGGCCGCCGCTGCGGCCGCCGGGCTCCCCGCTGTCCCCGGCCCCCGGCAGCCGCCGGGACGCGCAGGCGGCCGCGAAGGCCCCGGCGGGGCCTGGCCCCCCGGCCCTGCAGCCTGGCTGCGGCCGCGCTCGGGGCAGCCCCGGGGCGCCAGCCCGGCTCCCATGTGGCCGCGTAACACGCAGTGCGCTTTTCCTCTTGCCCCACCCAGCTGGCCAAAGACCTAGTGCATCCCTCCTTAGAGGATGAGAAGAGAAAGCACAAAAAGAAACGTCTTGTGCAGAGCCCAAATTCCTACTTTATGGATGTAAAATGTCCAGGTAAATATTTTAAATGTTCATATGTTATGGAAGGAACAAAACTAATTTGTCCTTCCAATCATCTTCATATAACAGTTGATTATTATTTATTTTTTTATCTGAGTTTCATTTATCTAATCTGTAGAGAAAAGGGTCTGTATATTGCTTTGGGTTTTTTAACAATAAAAGTGTTTTCAGTCTTTGGAAAAAGTTAATGTAAACAATCAGCCTTTTCTTTTCTGGAGATTCTGGCACGAGGGCTTCTTTAGTTGGGATTTTTCCTTTATAAAACCCTTGCAAGTAGGGAAAAACCCAACCCCCTAGATTTGCACGTATAAAAAGTGAGATTAAATGGATGCCTTAAAGCATCTGTAGCACAAGTTTCAAATAGAAGCCAATATTGTTTTCTTCCTTTTGTAAGTTAGTTCTGGAAGAGCAACTGGTAAAACTTTTGACAAGGATATGTGCAGGGATCCTGCACATATACATAGAAAGTAAAACATAACTGCCTTTTTTGTGTGTTGCTGTTAAGAACTAAGCTACCATCTGGCTCGTATACGAGGGTTATAAGATGTTGCCTATGTCCACTTTTCACAGATCTTCATTACTTTGGCTCAGAGACATCTGTATAATCAACTTCTCTCTATAAACTAAACCATGGGATTTTCTACCACCATTACAGGAATGTGCTCTACCAGTGAACAGCTTGTTTGTTCAGCACAGTTACATCCATACTGCCCAGTGTGGTAACTTCCTAGAAACTGCTGCACCATAAGAAGATTATAGCAGTAAGAAAACACATAGACTTACTTACAGTAGTGATCTTCCTGACTAGACGCAGGGAACTGTTGATGTACTCAGGTTTTCTTATTATCTTATTTTTTCTTAGTAGCCTAGTTTTCTAAGAAGCTCTGAGACATTGTATTCCATCTAAAAGTGAGGTAAATTAATTTAATCAGCTTGAAAGTAAACTGTGGTTACTTTTAAACAAATACAGAGTTGAAGTCTAAGCCTCTGGGGTGTTTTTGGTTTTTTTTTTTACACTTTCTTCAAACCAGTATACATGAATGCATACACTGTGATACAGTTAGTGTCAACATAGGCCCGTAGGTCATTGGTTATCTTCATTATTGTTGGGTCAATTGTTTTTTGTGTTTGAGGGGTATATAGAGCAAAGCAGGAGAACTTCAATAATGATAGAATCTTATGCACAAGACATTGAAAACAGCAGATGGCCTTATGTGTCCCTGGGTCAGTGGTATTGGAAGTTCCTACCTCGTTACTGAAATGGATTGGGCTCGTTTCCCTGCCAAACCCACAAATGTTACAAACTCATCAACATGGAAGTTCACATTCAATAGGGGGATAACAACATTTACTGTGATTAAATTTTAGCTGTTAGCAGTTTTTCCACAAAGATTTGTACAGTTACTATTTGTGATTTAAACAAAACAGAGATCTGTTATCCTGTCTAATTGTACTTCTCCCTACCAAGCAGTCCTTTAGTCAGAGGACCCTCCTCACAACATATATTCTGTTTTGGCTTTCTGATCTACGTGTGCTGAAAATGTAATCTCTGCTCACCTTTACCTATTTATTTTGTAAATCCATATCCACATTAAACCCTTTACAGGTTTTCTCCCTGCAAAAATACCTCTTGGCTAATTAAAAATATTTTTTCAGGGGAAAAAATTGAAAAGCAGTGGCAATCCCATTTTTAAGCCACGTATGAGTGATTTCATTCTTTCTTAAGTCATAGAATTTATAAGTTGCAGACAAAAGCATTGCATAAGGCTTTAGTGAAGTTATTCTGTGCCAGTCTTTCCATTTAAATATTACGTTAGCTTTATAGAATGCAACCAAGCACAGGCCTTACATGTACCAATTATTAAACAGAAAGCAAACACAGATTGGAACAGCAGTATTTATACTCCCAGCTGCCAGACTTTGTCAACAGCAGTGTTCTACTGTTACAAGTTAAATATTTCTCCAGCTACACGGGTTCTTCTGTTCAGCAGAGAAAGCTAATCTAGAGCTGCTCAACTTCTTTGCAGGAGACGTGATAGGCAAATTAGGGCTTGTCAGCCAGCAGGCTGTGTTGATTTTCATATAGGAGTCACACCAGTTTCAGTTACCTAACTTGCTGTCCTATGCATGTAAGTAAAGGCAAGCACTTCAGAACACAACAATGATTTGCTTCATTTGGCTTGGTGTGTTGTGTAATGAAATATAGATGCATTTTTGGACAAGGGTAGTTAAGAGTACCTGATTCAATTAACACATTAAAAAATGATGCTAGAAATACCTAGTGGAAAGGCTCATAATGCTGTTTTTCAGGGTGCTACAAGATCACCACTGTCTTCAGCCATGCTCAGACAGTAGTTCTGTGTGTAGGGTGCTCAACTGTCCTGTGTCAGCCAACTGGGGGCAAAGCCAGGCTCACAGAAGGTAAGGGCAATGTTACACAACCTAAATATACCACTTATATAAAGGCATTTTATAACCCACAGATATTTTAGCTTTGATTTTGGAAACTGATACTGGAACACTTACTTTGCAAATTTCTTAGGAGTTGGCTAGTAGAAATATTGTTAATGGGCCCAGAATTGTGACTTTTTCTTCAGATTCTTTGTTTTTAAATGGCTATACAGATATGCCAGGCAGCTAAACACCTACATTGTCATCAAACACACTTCATTTTAGGTGACTTATCATTTCCTTCAGCTTGTGTAATGAATACTGCTGTTTAACTCTGAGCTATGTTTAGAGTGTTAAATCAAAGAAGTAGGATACTTTTGCCAGGCTAAAGTAATTCTGTGCCACTGCTAGTCACTAATGGCTTGCCTGTTTGAAAACAAACAGCCCTACTGTAAAGCAGTTCCCTGGCTCAAAAAAAAAAGTGTTTCGTATAAATTATAAGGGAACAAATAACCACTGATAATTATGAACAGATAACTGCTATATACAGATAACTGGTATAATACCAGTGTCTTTGAATGCAGCCCAATGTCTGGGGTATATGAAAAGCACTGGAAACACTTCAGGATTTAAAAAATGTTAAAACTAATCCAGATGTTATTAATTTCTTGTTTAAAGGGCAAAAGGTAAACATGTATACAAATTACACGTAGCAGTGCTTATATAACGTGCTACTACACAGGGGTAGTAGATGTGAGGACAATACCTGAAGTAAGGTTGTTGAGCAGTTGAAATGGTAACAACATACCTAGCAGCTGTTTCAGTTTGGGGTTTGTGTCACTAAGGGATGGAACACTAGACTGAAATTTTAAAAGGCATCTGAAAGAAAAGAAATAGTACACCTTCATCTTATTTTAAGATGAATTGCATGACAGCCATGTTGTTCAGGTTGAGCTAGAGAAGACTTAACAGTGCTAAATCTTCACCTCTTGTGGTACATGAAATTTAAATTTAACCCATGAATTTTCCTGCTTACATTGGATGGACAAATTTTCAAGGCAGTCTAACAATTTAAGGACTATTCATATCTCTACTCATGTGATTTCTTTGCAGGCTGTTCATTTAGAAGAAAGCAACACTGAACAGTTCAGCATGTGACTTCTGGATCTGTGTTCCTGAAAGCCTTACCAGTTTAAAAATGCCTGTTACAACAACAATGTAATTATGATTGATTTTGTACAAATTACATGCTACACCTGACTAATCTGCTGGAATCTCTTTTTCAATAAATGATTTGAACTGCAGGTTTTTCCCTGTAAGTTTGCAGACAGCTGAGCTCTATTTTTATAATTTTACGTTTAAACAGTAAAAATCTTGGACTTCCTGCATCCTTCCCTTTGTTAATCATAAACTACAGCAGCGTAATGCATCTAGCAACAGAAACTGCTTTAAGAACGCATTTTGTGTATTTTATTACTGCAGCTACCCTAACTGCAAGGGTTGCAAAAGCTAGATAGGATTTTAAATGGCTCATTTGCTTTCAGTGTTGCTGTAGTCCCTTCCCCATCTTGGGTAATACGGTGATAAATAAAAATGTAAAGTTACTCACCTGTGTTCAGCTGTTTCTCTGGAATGCCTGGATTTTCCCTCCCACTAATTTGATATCAAGACTGCACTTGGTATTCTAAGCTGAGATTTCTATCCAAAGGAAAAAAAAAGGAGTCCTTTGCAAAGCACTGAAAGCATTCAGTATAGAGAAGGCAATTGGCTTACAAGCAATTGTAAGTCATGGAACTACACTAAGAGGTGTGAATGGTATCTAGTCATTAAAAAACTAGTACAGCAAACCCATGCACATTGTCAGTATTAAATACTAGCATTAAATAATTGCCTTCTTGCAATAAGGAAAGGGGTTTAATTAGTTTTTGAAAGCCATGCCTTTCTAAATGGCTGGTAAAAATAGATTTTGTTTTTAACCATGAGAAAACATGCAAACAAAATCTTACATGTATCTTATTTTACTAAATAATATCTCAAGTTATGTATCAACATCTCTTTAAAATTATCAGGTGTCTTGGTGAACTAATTATTGTTGGGATTTTCTAATTAACTAGTATTCTTTTTATGGCTTTGAAAACTCATACATGTCTAGTCATTAAAATAAACCAAAAACCTGATACTACAGGTCATTGCATTTGCAAGGTAAGTTTTATTTCAGTTATTTCAAACAGCAAATGTGTAATTACCAGATGCAGAAGGAGGTGTTTGATACAGAAACAGGTGTACCAATGGAATACACATGCCTTCTAAGAAAAGTAGGGGTTATGTCAGTGCCATTCACAACAAAGGTTCACTCACAAGTAAGTTTATCATGAAAGGTGCTCTTCATTGACAAGACAGTTTCCCACGAACAATGCCAGCCCATCAAATTACTGGTTTGAGAACAAAGATCAAAGTAGCAGTATTAATTTTGACCTGAACACATGCTAAGGCCAGATTGATTCCTAGTCTCTCATATCTCTGCCTTCTCTACCCTAAAAGATAAGAACTCATGATTAATGTAATACCATAGCAGAGACTGTCAGGGACCCATTTTGTTCCAGGTACTGAAAGATGAGATGTAGACATCAGGGCATCTCCAGTACTACACGTGTGACATCAGAGGCTTTTTAAAAGCCTTATGTTACAGGAGATCAAGTATAAAGAATGTGGTATGCAAATAAAATGTGGTGGCTAAACATATTCTATATGGGGAGGTGAGTCACTGTCATTAATATAGTGGTATTAGCAATGCCTTAGTTTTTACCCTTTTTCATTTTCATACATACTTCAAATATTTACATTTGTTAATGTTTGGTCATATGCAAACAAGCATAACAGTAAACCTACACCTTCTACATTCTCAGCCTTTGTCTAAATCTACATGCAACCGTCAGTGAGTGAAACTTGTTTTCTCTCAAGTATGCAAAATGGTTTTCAAAAACAAGAAATACCATTTGCAAAGCAGGTATATTATACAAGACAAATATGTTAAAAGTCCTAAAATAAGTGTTACTTCTCAGATTTTCTGTATTTAAAACATTATGTTTGGTCTATTTCTATTCAGATGTTCAACATAAAACCAGACGTTCTTATTCTCATTCCCTGTCTAAAACTAGCACTCACTTCTGCTGTTTCCCCAGCTAGTGGGTGCTCAAGACTGGGGGAAGAACCCCCGTACTTCTGTACTGGAACTGTCAGACAAGACCAAAGACTTCAGAAGAAGAGGAGATAATTCATTGCCTAACCAATGAAAGTTCATTCAGAAGGGTTCTCTTTGTTGTGTTTACTGATTGGATACTCTTGATATAAAGACAACACATTGTTAATGAATAAAAAAGTGAAGTTTTGGTGAGTGGGCCAGAAACCCCAAGCAAACAATTTTTAAGGCACAATAATGATACTAAACTAGTCCTACCAGCTTCAATTAAAAATGTAGGTGAAACACTGACCCCTCAAAATACTAAATTCCCAGGTTTCTTGGTCTTAGGTAATAAACATTACCATAGGCAGAGTGGGAACAGAGATGGCAGCATGCTGTATCATCACAGGGCAACTATGAAGGTAATAGTAAAAGCATTAGTTTGGGAAAGAGGCAGGTAGGGCTATCTTCTGCTAGCTGCTATCCAAAACATCTTGCTCCTTGAATTCAGAGAAGCAGAGCTGCTAAACAGTGCAGGAAAGGAAGTACTGAAACCTTTCCTGAAAGATACTTCTATTTTGTCTCAGCCTGGAAATACTGTCTGATGTAACTGCAGGGGAAGTGAGGTGGAGGTAAATCTTTGAGATGACAGTTGCCATGGCCATGTTTGGTTGGTGAGACTTCTACTCCCGGCTTCAAGAATGGGCTTTAAGTTGTACTGAGTTACTTGAGTTCCTAATTCCTGTTTATAAAGGCTTATCTACACTACAGAATACAGTGCCATTTCTGCCTACCAAGCCAGCATGTATATCACTCAGAAACAATGGGACAGTTTGACAGCTTGCCACATTGTGCTATTTGGGTGGATTTGACTCTAGAAATAATACCTTTATTGCACAGTAAACGAATTTCACACATTCTCTGTGTCCAATAAAAATGGATAAGAGAACATCTAAACAACAAAAAGATTTTTACTTACGTTGCTCTACATTCACTCTTTTCTAATACTTAATCCACAGCTCTGACAAAAGCCTGCTTCTGGTATAAATCTGCATTCTGGAGGTAGCTTCGAGATTTGGGGTTTGTTGGTTTTTTTAAGCAAATAAGGAAAGTGCTACGTGAAAACAAAAAGCCACGGTGACACAATTTTTCTTTAAAAAGTAATACTGAACAGTTTTGGCAGACTGGAACTGTTAGAATAACAAGCAACATATTTGTGTGCTCAAATCAAGATGTGAAATATTTCAAAAGTTTAACATTCAAGGTAGATAATTTGTACTTCTTAGTGCAAAAAAAAAGCTATTTTTTTAATCTTGGTCAAGTGTTTCACTAGTTGATAAAAATAACCTGCTAATATAATGATAATTTATACAGGTACTACAGAAAGTGAGCTTTGACTGTTACATTCTCATTTTCCGTAAGTTAGGAATTTCCCTGAGAGATGAATTCCAGTTAGATATAAGTTTAGCACCACTAGCAGAGGTTAAGTGAATTTTTTATGCTTTTCCTTCCCATATTCTTAGTGATATTGAAGTCCAATTACACCCTTCTCCCTTTGTTTCTCAGTACAGTGAGTTCAGTCACATACATCTCTTTTAGTCTATATACTGTGCCCGTTTTTCTTTATCGAATTCCCTTGCAATCTTTAAGGCAGTGCTGTTGAGGGAAACCGATTGCATATTACAGATAATAGTGACAATTACTCCTCTCGGGGGTGCCACTGGCCAAGTCCCAAGAGCTTCAGGGTCCAGCTCTTCAGGC
The DNA here is from genome assembly GCA_013399875.1 of Gymnorhina tibicen. NCBI lineage: Eukaryota > Metazoa > Chordata > Aves > Passeriformes > Artamidae > Gymnorhina > Gymnorhina tibicen. Next base: position 1,682,038 of record VXAZ01004636.1, on the reverse strand, counting down.
AGAATGAGGAGGACACTGCTGGCCCCCACGGCCCCCCCGGTGTGGGATGCGTAGTGTCTCTGCTGTCGGCAGCAGCCGTACTGTTGGTTTTTCTCTACCACAGCCCAAGCCATGGCGTATTTACCGTCCCTGTCCCACGACACTTCTGTTTTTGGCACTGGGGTCCACATCATTGCAACTGTGCCTGGCTTGAGGTACCCTGGAAGAAGTTTGCCGTTCCTGTTTTTAAATTGTCCGGCTTGATAACTGTACAACAAGGCATTTCCAAATTTCAGAAGGTCGCCTACTGACGACAGAAAGCCACCACCAGCCCACTTGTAAGAGTTGTCCACATACGGTGCATTTACCAGCCGTCCCTTTTTGTTGTAAACATAACACCTAAAATTCAAGAAAATTCAACTCGTCATTCTCATATACTATGCACAACTGTTTTAAGCTGCCCTACCTTAAAAGAGCAAACTGAGCATGTATTAGCTTGTTCTCACAAACATTTAGAGGGTTTTTAAAATATATTTATTGCAGAAAAATCAACATATAATTCAGACAGAAGAACAAAAATTAAGGTGACTTCTTAGGTTAGAAGCTTAACTACAATAAAAGTACTAATCCTTCTGCTTAATCTTAGGATATACTAAGAATAAAGACAATATACAAGTAAGAGATGTGACAGAAATAAATAGATTAGCCAACACAGATTTTTTTTAAAATCCCTGTACTAGATATGAAGTGTCTTAAAGAACAAGGAATCCTACAACTGAGGCTTAGGTGACTGCTCTGAGACAGTAGTTTCCATTTATGGCTGATTTCCCCCCACCACCCCATTATGGTTGCCATACTCTACAACAGGGCCAGGAGCATTAAAGTCTTGCATAACACAAATTAGAAAGTGCCAACCAGAACTGCAGAATGAATTATCGGGAAACATACAACAGAAGTGCAGAACAAATTATGCTTTTGAAAGAAACAGTCCAATCATGACTTGATTAATTTCATACAACATGTGAAAAGGACTGTTGAATAAATATATAACCCAAGGAATTTCAACCTTTGGTCTTTAGACCAAATAAGGTCCATGTACTACTTGGAGAGTTATGAAAAGGAAAAGCCCTACCTAGACTGTACTTGTATTGGAAAGCTTTTTAGCAAACTTCTGAATAATTTGTAACACTGAAAGTCAAGAGGTTGAAACAAAGGAAGAATGATGAATGGTCCAGGATGCAAGACTACCATCAACTCTGACAGCGATTCAGTATCTTGTTGTCCCCATAATGAGTTTTTTGATCACAGAAAAAACCTGTTACAAAGACATTGACTTACACCTCTAAAAGATCTAGAACATGGATTTTTAAGCATTTTCCTATTAGGTAAATATAGTATAACCAAACCATTAAACAAACTTCAACACATCAATACATTCTATTTTGAGGCACCAAGCTCCAATTTGTGGAAGCAAATCCACAGTTTCAGTATCAATCAGCATCTCAGTTTTGCTTAACAGTAAGTACCTATAAAAAGACTCCCAGAACAGCACCTGTCCCAGTTCTTTGATCCCTCTCATATTTCAGTTTATAAAAGGATGAACATACACACATTTTAAAAAACCTTGACTGTACAAGGTTGATAATTTATGAGAACATCCCTATCGTCCAGATGAGCCTCTGAGCCTGCAGCCAGAGAGCCTCTGAAATTTTGCAAGCAAACTAAACACCAGCACAAAGAATCTTAGAATAGAGCAGTAAAGCTGTGCACACACATGCTTTCAATACACACTTGTATGTACTATAAACCTCAGATTCGACATGTTCATCATTCTTTGAGAGCATTTTAGAAGCCAAGCTTTTAAAAAGTCTGAGTGTCATTTTCATGAGATTTTTACTACAACTGCTTTGTCATTCAACAGAATTCTTGTCCCACACCAAAATTTAACAGGGGAGTCAATAACCAATTTCAGAGCCTAAACAGGAAGGTCAATAAAATAAGAGAGAGCCACGCAAGAAACCTTAGCCTGATCCACTATATCGGAATGGATTATCCAGTTACATAAATTTCTCTGGGTTTGTGGTTGTGTGGGTGTCTTTTGTTTTGTTTTTGTAGGAGTTTTGGCGGGGGGGGTGTTCTTTTTTCTTTTCTATGTTAAATTATTTTTTTAAATCAATTGGTAAAGCATGTTCTGTGTTAAACAGAATATTAATTCTGGTCAAGATTCATACTGCAATTTAATTTATGAAAACCTTGTGTTACTGTGAGACTATTACAATCCCATGGAACTCTTTAAATGCCAGTATATTAAGCAAAGCAAGGTAGCTATATATTCCAGTATAATCTCCTAGTACTCCTTGTTTTACTTTATTCGCACTTATGTGCTTACTTGTACCCAAAGTAAATGTAAACTTCAAAGTCACCCCTATTACTCCCCTCACCCCCCATATTCACACTTAGAATGGAAAATACTTATTCTGTAATTTTATATGCTAGTTACAGAACCAATACCATGGCATTGGAACCAGCTACATGACTAATGTTGAGGTAACATACAGCACTTCATTCAAATGTCTGGGAAAAAAAAAATCACACATTTTTAATTCAGCTGGCTTAATTAAAATAGAAAGGGCAACAGTTGTTGTGGAATAATTAAGAGTTCCACCCTTGTTTACCTTGCTCTGTTATATATCATTGCTTCATTGTCATCTAGAACAGTTGACAGCATATCCAAATCACGAAACATTTTCAGCATATAGTCTGTAAATTTTTGTCCTGAAGCTCTCTCCACAACAGCACTTAAGAGAGTAAAGCCATACGTTGAGTACAAGAACTGACTACCTTGAAGAAACACAGTGAGAAAGGGGAAAAACCCCACGTTAAGTGCATGATGCTTAAATGGAATATGTGCAAATAAAACTATATATAGCAATGAATAATCAACCATTGTTGATCCTAGGCCTAGGAAATCCTGTACTGCAGCAGAGACAGATCCTGCTAAGAGAACAGCACTAGAATCTTCCAGGGATCTGTATACACAGTCAAGCTTCATGCCAAGATGTCAACACTGACATTTAACATTCTTTCCACGAGATTTAACACACCAGGTCTAACAAGGATGTCTGGATTTGGAAAGCTGACACAAGCCATAAAATTACTGCTTAAAAGACACTCAGCTACTGTGACTTGTTTATGTGTCTATACCCTGGAGAAGGGAAGACAACAGCAGTACTCACATTTTTCAAGGGTATTCATCACTTTTAGCATAGTGTTTCCAGTTCTAGAATATCCCAAAAGATTATATGAACACAAACATGCATATTGTTTAAGACAACAGAATTTATTTACAAAACAGTGTTTCATTTTTTAAAAATCTCATCCTTGTGCTAATGCCTTCTATGAAACATCTACATATTGAGCAACTGCTAAAGTGCCTACAGTTGAGACAGATCTCTTACTTGAAGTGGTTCCTAGAGCTCTCCAAGATGGTGAGTGTTTAACTTTTTCCTCTTCCTACCCCTCTCCCCTTAAATGCACATTTTTTACTGTTTATCAGCAATGCATATAATTTACATTAACCTAACTCGTTTAAAACTTACACCTGAAGTTCCTCAAAGTCCTCTCTAAACTTAATTTAAATAATCTCAACAATAAATTACTTCAGTAATTTTTTTTTTTAGCTCTGATTTAGTGCCTCAGTAAAATTTTTTGCTTCTGGCTCCTATCTAGAAGGCCCAGAACACGACTACAGCAAGTTGGTATCTGCTTACAAAATACTTTTTAGATACAAACTTGTTACCAGAATTATATTCTGCTTTAGCATTTATAAATCCAGTCACTGGTATGTTTCAGAGCACTTACTGCATTAGTTACTGCTCCTGGGAGAAAAGTTTTATACATGTACATTACATACAGAACAAATACTTCCCTGTTGAGCTTTTAATGGGGCACATGAAGGAAAAAATAAAAAAAAAAGGGAGGGAAGCAGAACAAACAAAAACCCCCACACAAACACTGTTTACTGGACTCTACTATCCTCATTACATGTAAAACTATTTGAAACAAAATTCTCACCAGAAGAGCACATTTTGGTCTACATTAATAGAAACTCACCTGGTTTAAAGAACAAAGGATCATTTTTAAATATCTTCAGTGATTCAATCACACTTTCAAATTTTTCCTTCAAATAGTACTCTTCCTGTTCAAACTCCTTGTCTTTCCTGCCAGGCTTTGAATTTTGGCTTTTTGTCTCACCATCATGTTCTTTCTTCTGTTTGACACAATCAGTTTTTTCAATCCCTTTACCTTCTTTTTCTTTCTGTTCTTTATGCTGATGGGATTTTGTTAGCTTAAGTGCTCTGTTTGCCTTTTCCTTTTCTTCTTTTACTTTTGTAATATCTTTTTCATAGTGACGAATCCCACTAAGGTGTGAAACTAGAAGTCTTGTGGTAATAGTGACCTAGGTAGACGGGATAATGTGAGCTCTCTTCATTAAAAGACGAACACTAAATCACCAAAAATGTAAAATTCACCATGACAAAGAACAGACAAAGGTGTAAAACCTTTTAAATATCACATATTAAATGCAGTTAAAGAAAAAAAATATATATATGCAGACACTATACACTCGACATAAAACTGAAGATCCAAATTTGCTTTTTTGACCAGGAAACATCAGTATTTGTCTAAATTATTTTGAGTGTTTTATAGGAATAGGTCCAGATCAGGCACCTGTAAACAAATAGCTATGTAGTGACGGGAACAAAAATTTTTAAAAACTCTTACCTATAAACCACTACATACCTTTTCACCCTCGTAGACTTTTTCTGGAAATTCAGGGACGTATTTCTGCACTGGAGCATCTAAATCCAGTTTCCCCTCTTCCCACAATTTAGCAACAGCCATCATTGTAAGACACTTGCTGATACTGGCGATGCGCATGAGGGTCTCTGGCTTACACAGCACACGGTTCTCTACATCAGCATAGCCCAAGCCTTTAAGGAAATAAAAACACTCTGGTAAGTATTTTGCACAGAGACATGCTGAATTAATTATTTGCAATGAATTAGATTTACTGGCCCTTTAAAATATTTTTCCTCTAGCTAAACTAGGATATGAAACATTGGACTATCCCAGCCTCTGCTTCAATTCAGTTAATAACATTTTACTGTCATACTAGCAGTTAATCAGAGCCCATTGGATTAGCCAGTGGCATCCCAAGTTGCTGATTAAGACTACAACAAACATAATGATAAATGAGATTGAAGATTAAGCCAAAATTTACACTCCTCAGGTCAAATATTCAGTGTAGAAAACCCAAAGAGACCAAAATCTAGAGCGTAAAATAACTGACCAACAGTCATAAACACTCCTTTTACTGTTGTGAATTAATGGCTGAAGCAGTAAAGGCTCTTATTTTATCAATACAGAAATTGAGAGAGGAAATCACTCACAAATTCATAGCAATTACCTGAGCTGTAAGATTTCACAAAACAGGTGTTACACACTATGTTTCAACATCACTCAGCATGACTTCAATTAAAATACAGCTTAACAGTCTCTGTAACACTGTTTTCCTATGTAACCAACCCACAAGTCTGGTAGCAAGAACTGGAATTAATAAGGCATTATCAAGCTGCCAAACTAGCCTTCAGTTTGAGCCAGGTTCGAAGAAAGTGCATGTGATGTTGCAGCATAAAAGCAAGAAAATGCAGCAATGACGTATTTGCAGTTTTCAGTATAAGAAAGGCCTGCACCCCTGTATATATAAAACAGTAATCTAACAGTGAACTGCTCAGGAAAAATAAACCCAAACCTTGACAAAATACAAGAAATAAAACAGATGACATGCCAGTTGCCCAAGACCCTTTCTCTTACATAGTTGCTACTCAAGTGCATGGTGCTTGTGAATGCAGATGCTATTCCCCCAGTGAAAACCTTCCAAACCTCACACCTGCTCCCATCAGCAAGAAAGCAGCTTTAGTACTGTGGTCACAGAATACATGCAACTTACACCTGTTCCTATTATGCCCCCACTGAAGAAGGGAAGAGGAGGCCCAAACAGCCCAGAACTCTGCTAGAACAATGTTACCACTCCCAGGTGCCTTATCAAGGCCCTGTTGTTCTAGATATCAATGTGCAGCAGGGGGCAGAAAGCTCTGCCGTGGCCTATGCTCCCACATGTAGTGGATCTGGCAGTCCTGCTGATAAACCACTGGCACTCGATCTCTCAGGCACTCTCCTGCTTGTCAAGGAAGGGATTCTGCAGAAGTCCTATAAAAACTTCCTTTTTCATTGCTAGGTAATTTGAGACCAGAAAAAGCCATCTGATTTGACAAAGTCTGTGATAAAGTTTTAGCACAATTTTCTTTTTTAGGCCACATTATAAAAGGTACCAGAGGCTCTCCAGCTCACTTCTGTCATGGTGGAAGAGAAATTACAACCCATAATCAGCTTTATGCATATGTAAAAATTAATGCAACAGCAGACTATCAAAAGAAAATAACAATCTTACTTACTAAGATTTTTTTCTTTAAATTCTATAAAACATAAATGAAATATGTTGCCATTTACTACTACCATTTACATTGTCCAAAAAACCCGAAACACACTGGGTTTTTCGAAACTCATGAAAATATTTTTGAGAACAGATACACATTTTGATGTGGTTTTCTAAACACCAAATCTCTACATGATATGAGCAGTACTAACACTCTACTTAAAACAAAACTGTGTAACCAGAAAAATCAATTGCAATTCCTGAAAGGAAAACGCCTTTAAAACGCCTGTTAAATCCCAGTACCTTCCCAGTAAAACTACACCTCTGCCCACAAATAGGAGTCACCAAATGTGAGCCATTATTCCTTTGACTTTTAAGGAAGTTCCTGTGGGGAGAACAGTTCTTTACCCCCTACATACAGTGCTACCAGACCACTGTACAGCTCTATGCCCAGAGTACATTCAAAGGCTAATCTGAAAAATTAATGGAAGAAAGGTTCTCCAATCTAACTATTGAGACATACTAGCATATTCAGGAACTTAACAAGTTATCAGTTCCTGGAAATGACTGAAGTTTACCAAGAAAGGTGTCATTTGATAGTCCCTAGGCACCTGTTTCTGGCTACTGTCCACAGATGGAACATTGAGTAGATGAAATCCCAGTCTGATTAGCTTGTCTGAATTGTTCGTTTTTTAAATGTTCATCAGTGCTTGACAGCATGCACAACTACTACTCCTACATACTAACCTTCTGACCAGACTTCCTTTCCATCTACAGAAACTCCAACTAAGATACCTGGGATTCCTGCTTCATCCTGCCAAAAAAACCAGACAGAAGACATTTAGAAGGATCTTTACAGTTAACAAACACCTGCTCCCAAACCCTTGAACTGCAAAAGCTGAAAAAACCCTACAAATAAACCTGTGTATTGCTGTCTAATTATAGTTGAAATTTTGTTATGTACCAGTTTGGCTGAACTGGTACAATCTGCTTTTGCAAAGCTGACATTTTAACTCAGCCATTGGGAAAAGCATACCTAACAAGAATAGCAATGTAATATTTTTGCTTTAATAATTCAATTAAATTAATGAACAGGACATTCAAAAGAAACAAAACACGACAGAGTTAATATGCAACCGGCAAATTGCATCACCTACTGGCAAGCAAGATTTCAAAGAAGCTTCAGCTGGATTTTCAAACTAACTACAAGGTGCTTTTTAAACAGAATCATAGAATATCAATATCCTAAGTTGGAAGAGACCGACAAGGATCGTCGAAGCCAATTCCTGGCCCTGCACAGAACTCCAAGAATCCCACCCTGTGCCTGAGAGCGCTGCCCAAACGCTCCTTGAGCTCTGTCAGGCTTGGAGCCGTGACCACTTCCCTGGGGAGCCTGTTCAGTGCCTGACCACTCTCTAAGTAAAAAACTTTTCCTAATATCCACCTAAACTTCTCCTGACAGAATTTCCTGGCATTCCCTCGTCACAGAGAGCAGAGATCAGTGCCTGCCCCTCCGCCTCCCCTCCTGAGGAAGCTGCAGCCCGCAGTGAGGTCTCCCCTCCGTCTCCTCTCCTCCAGGCTGAACAAAGTGCCCTCGGCCGCTCCTAGTGTGGCTCTTACCTCTCCTTCCTACAGTCTTTAAAGCGCCCCTTGTTCTCAGATACCCCATACTGTGCCCCACTTCCACAGACCCCTGTATCAAGCTGGCCTAAGCCGCACCAGCACGGCAGCCTCCCGCTCAGCACCTTGATCCTCCGCACCAGGTCCCTGCTCCTCTCCACGGCCCCGCCGAAACCCCGCGGGAGCGGCGGCTTCTCCTCCCGCCCGCTCTCAGACTCGCCTCCCGCCGGCGCCGCCCGGACCCCCAGCGCCAGCCCAAGCGCCAGCCCCCAGCCCCAGGGCCGCGCCCCGGCCCCGC
>VXAZ01004636.1:1536135-1673637 GCA_013399875.1 Gymnorhina tibicen | reverse complement strand
GAGCGCATCGAGCGCCGCCGCCTCACGGAGCAGTGGCGGGATGGGCTCCGGCAGGGCCTGCAGCGGGCAGGGCAGGGCAGGGCAGGGCAGCGCAGGGCAGCGCAGTTCGGCCGCATTCACCGCGGGCTGCAAACGGGCTCGCTCCGCGGAGCGTCACACCCGGCACTCGGGCCGCCTCCCCGGGGCTCGGCACGACTGGCCGGCCAGGGCGAGGAACAGAATCACAGGAACAATTGGGTTGGAAAAGACCTCTGAGATCAGCGAGTCCAGCCTGTGACCGAACACCACCTTATCAACCAAACTACGGCACCAAGTGTAACGTGCAGTCTTTCCCTGAACACCTCCAGGGTCGGTGACTCCAACACCTTCCTGGTCAGCCCATTCCTATGTCACCCTTTCAGTAAAGAAATTCCTCCTAGTGTCATCTTAAACCTCCCCTTGGCGTAGCTTAAGACTGTGCCCTCTCATCCTGTCACTTGTTGGGTAGGAGCAAATCCCGACCCCCATCTGACTACACCCTCCTGGTTTAGGGAGTTCTAGAAGGCAATAAGGTCTCCCCAGAGCCTCCTTTTCTCCAGGCTAAACACCCCCAGCTCCCTCATGTGTTCCTCATCAGACTTGTGCTCCAGACCCTTCCCCATCTCCATCGTCCTTTTCTGGACCCACTGCAGCACCTCAGTGTCCTTGTCATGAAGGGCACAGAACTGGACACAGCACTTGAGAGGTGGCCTCACCAGTGTTAATGTAAGAATTACATTAAGTAATTCTTAGTTAACCACTTTAGTTAACCACTAAAAGTCACCAGCTGTGTCCACATGCAGTTACAGGTGGTATTTGGCAAAATGGGCCAAATCCCTGTGAATCCTCCCTGAAGTATTACTCTTTGAAAATAAAGGTTTTTGAAGCATAATTCCTCTCTGCTGGGTAACTGGAATGCCCAGAGCCCCCAGCAGGCTCAGCACCACTCACTCTTCCTCCTGATGGAGGTGAGTTTGTAACTCCTACCAGCACCAATGTGGCTCTGACAAAATAACCTGGTTTTAACCAACGCTTTCATTCCACTGATGCATAAGAAAAAGATAGAGAAGGCGAAGAATACTTCAAGCCACAAAATAATTTCTTAACTCTGCACTCCCCAGCAAATGTTTGCAGAGTCAAATGAAAAAAGACTGCTTCTAAATATGTGGCAGGCAGAAGTACAGCAAGCTAGGCTAACACCCAGATAAAACCTTTTAACTGCAAGATGAGCGTATTCGATCTAGGTTTGTTGGGAATTACTTACAAAAGCTGAATCTTCCAGCGCTGGCTGTCATGTCAGGTTGCAGCCTAGAGCAGTGTGGATGGCACAGATGGCATATGCAGAGTTCTAAAAGGACACTCTCCACTTCTCCTTACAAGTATGGCTTACTTTTCTGAGATGCTAACCTTGGGATTTCAATCTTCTTCATGTCTGATGTTCTCAAAAATTGCAGGATTTGCAGGAGATCAGGCCAAATATCTTTCATGTGTGAAGTCAAATGCAGACCAGATGTTACCCTTTTCACTGCAGGCATTTATTGCTCATTAGTATTTTCTCAATAAAACTCCATTGCTTATCACAGTACAACTTCATAACCAACTGGTACAAGATGATATATTTCCTGTCTTGTAACTGATTTTCACTGTGTTAAACTGTTTCTGGAAGCATTTTGCAGCAGGATTCTCTGCATTCTTACACTAACCTGCTCAGCACAAACACTCTTTGACATCACACTTTTGAATGGGTCAGAAACAGAGCTCGCCATTTTTCTCTGATTGCCTTAATGAAGAGCTTTGTGCTAAGTCCAGTAGCACAACTTGGCCCACTGTTGTCTCTTTTATCTTCCTTTAAACTGCTGGGTTTGCTAACTTTGAGTTGAGGTATCAGGCTTACAGTGTTTTGAGGATTTTCTACTCTTTTTTCTACTGATAGCAATAGAAAATGAGGACAGCAAGCATTAGGCTGATCTGATTCTAATTTAACAAAAAAGACAATGTTTTTCTTCTATTCTTGTTCATCAGTGACTCAAACCGGGACAGTGACTCAGAAGTATAAGCAGAGTCTCACCTGTAATCCATCTTTTTTATGTAACACAGCCAGAAAAGTCAATCTGGAGACCCCTCTGGCATGGTGGAAAAAACTCCACATGGTTGGTTTAGCACTAAACCAGCTGACTTTTCCCCTGCTCTGCCTCCTTGCCAGGTTTTACTTGCTGGATTTGTGCTGAGATAGGCCTTATTCGGATGCTAAAGAATGGTGTGACACAATGGGTCAGGGCTGTGCTCACTCACCTCCACTCGGGCCCAGCTTTGGAGTCTCACCATTAAGAATCCCTTAAGGTTTTAGAGCCTTTAAGACAAATACCAAGTGCTCAATAATACAAGATTGTCAAACAAAGTGCTGATGTATCTTCCTAGTTATCTTCCTAAGCTACCTTGCTCTTCAGTTTTGTGCTATAGCATTCACTGGCTTTTTCATAACACTGTGATGTTGTGAGCTGGGGAACCACAGGAAGGTGGGCAGCAGCTTTTGTGCTGTTCTGCAGTGGAGTAGCCCACCAGCAAAAGGTGCAATATGCTTACTCTGCTGCTGATGGTCACCAGCTTGTGGAAACATCAGGCATTTGCAAATTGTGAGGCTTCATCAACATTTCGTAAAACACAAATCTTGGGGTAAAAAAAAAATAATAAGCAGGAATTTTGAAAACAACTTCATCACTTCCATCAGTCCTCCTCCATTTCTGCAAATGCTTTTGTGGATTCTACTGTCTCAGCAATGTTTAACAGATGTTATTATGGCTGTTCCTGCTTGTAGGTCTGGACTTTGATCACGTTTTTTTGCTGTGATGATCTCATTTGCTTTTTGAGGTCACTGACAAACTCTCAAGTGACATGCTCCTAAATGTAACCCTTCCATTGAAAAAAAAGGGTAATGTTTTTAACAAACAACATGTAAGGTCTGAAAGATAGAAAACAAGTGATTAGTGTTAGTATTCCCCTGAAAAGGTCAGATCTGAAATCATGAGTCCATCTCTGCTCTTTCATATTATTAAATATCCAGACTGAAGCTTGTAGGTTGAATGTGTAGGAAAGGGCTTTTAAAAATGAAGAAAGTAGTCGTGTAAGGAAGCTCCTTTGTTTTCTTTTTTGGATTTATTGTGAAACAATGAAATGGTCCATTGATCCAATGGGTTCCCATTATTTCAACTGGATTCCAGAAATTAAAGACAAACTTTTGTAAAGATTTCTGGATCTAAAAATGTTGAATCTAATGGAATATAATTAACAGACAAGAGCTAACATTGTCAAAAAGGACTGTAATTTATATTTGTACGAGATAAAATGAAGAAAAATGGGAAAAGAGCAATTAAAAATATTATCTATGTATGCACAGATGTGTGGAAAATTTATGTTGATGGAAAATGCAAAGAGTGAAGGGATAACGATTCCCTTGATCAAACCTGATGTTTCTACTCTCAGCACAGGAAGGATATTAAAGACCCAAATTCTTTCTGAATTTGAAAAGAAGATAAATAAAGGGAATATTAGGTGTAGAGAGAAATCAAGCTCTGCTTTCTCTCGCTTTTCAGAAGCAATTTCATTTGAGAACCAAGAGACAGAATTTTTATTTCCCTCTGGCTTGAAGCATTTGTACAGTAGATGGCAGTAAAAACCCTCACCTGTTTAACCAGTTGCTAGCAAAGGAGCGGTTCCACTGTCGGGGAAGCTTTCTTGGTTGTCACAGAATTACTGAACTCAGTTATTACAGTCTCCTCACCCACATACATTTTTTTGCTCAGTTTTGGTCAGTACAGCAGTTCTCATAGTACTATTATTTATCAAGTAAGGTAAGAGCTGCATGATCTCAGTGTATGTACCACTGCAGTAACAGTGCTGCCCTACCAATGTGCACCAATAACTTCTATGCTAGGACAGTCCGACCCAGCCATAAAAGCAGGCATGTTCCCCCTAAAGGTACAGAAATAAGGGCATACTCACAGCTTGAGTTTAAGATTAAAATCTTCCCTGTGTTGTTTTGGTTTTTTTCACAAACTAAGGTCATAGGTAGGTGAATTCCCCAACAGCTCAGCTGAGAAACATTAGGCAGGAACAAATCTTTAAGCATGTAAGGTGTCTGGACCAAGAGAAAGAGTAGGATTAAAAGCAGTGGGTCTTCAGACAGTGAGATCAACATGTTTACCATCAGCTCTGCTTAATTTACTCCATTTTCCTGTGTACTCAGGATGTGTCACCTGGGCATTTTATACTTTCAATAAAATAGAATATGAAAGTTTTATAGTGCCACACTGTTACTGCCTTCATTTCAGAAATTGCATGCAGTCTGACACAGTTCCTAAAAAAACAGGATGGGAGTTCGGGAAATATTTTGCATGTTAAGAAAAGGAATGCTGAAAAGACCATGCTGTGGTTACAGATCAGCCAAAGGGCACACACATTTATTTTTCTTCTTTGCGAAAATATTAGTTTTAAAATTCCAGTTCTGCAGTGGTGATTTCCTCATAGTTTTAATTCAGGGTCTACTTGAAACTTTTTGGGACTCAGAGGAAAAACAATTTTCACCAGCTGAAAGTATGTAGTGAAGGAACATTTGTGAAATACATCAGTGTGAAAAAGAGAAAACCACCTCATACACACTTTCCCTCCAAAGAAAAGAAAACATGCAGATTTTTTTTTCTGTTTTTCCTGAAGTTATTCTCCAGGTAACAATCTCTTCTGGTAGAAAACAGCACAGAGAGGACCGAAAAATTTTGTGCCTGAGAATGTCTTCACATTTAGCATTAGAATTCAGTTGCTGTGTGTAACCTTTTTACCCTCTCCAGCTTTGCTCCCACTTACTGGGCAGAGGTACAAGACACCATGGAAAATGATGGTGTGCATCACCACTGCTCACTGCCAGAGGCACCACACAGCATCAGTGAGTTTTACTCTTCCATGTGTATCTTTTCAGACTCAACTATGTTGTTTCAAAACAAAGTAACAAACCATGGAAGGTGTAAAACGTCTGCAAGATGAAACATATTAACCACAAGGTATTGTGAGGCTCATATGCCCAAAGATAGAATTATATGTGCAGACCTGGGAAAGCTTTCTGGCTGGCTCTAGGAAGAGCTCCTCACAATTGGGTGATAACTACCTCTCTTTCCACCCTTTTCCCCCAAAATACAAAGCTGAATGAAACGAACCTGTCCCAGAGTCTGTGAGTCAAAGATGTGGCTGTGAGGACTCTGACAGCCTGACACTGACTTACTGGTGAGAGAAGCAGGCCAGGCAACTGCATTTGGCCATCCTGAAGTGCCAGCACCAAGTGCCAGCTCCACAGCAGGTGTCTGCAAGTCAGGAAGAAAGACAACAGGCACATTTGCTTGGACAGACACAGCAGGAGGAAAAACATGGTTCCAGATTTTGTGTGAATCTTCAGGCATACCTGTGTGAAGAATATTGTCCTGATTTGCATTCATTGTACTTAACTGTTCTAGAGAGAAGACTCTAGATCCCGCTCAGTACCTAGTCTAGCAATTTTTCCAAGCCATTCAACATTATTTGAAGCCCCAGCATATATTTTTACTGATATCTACTGCCATAAGCAAAAGGCTTGTCTGCAGTGTATGCCAAACACTCACCCAGCTATACACGCAGGCTGGTTGCCAGCCCACTTTCCACACATTTACTGCTCTGACCATACATTCCCGTGTGCTTTCACCTACCTGTGCTGCAACTACACCTTCATTTCGCTTTGCAGACACGTTCTGTGCCACTAAAATTGCTCTTCGTGGGAACAGAATACAGATTGCCTGAGAAACTGCACAGGCTAGTAAAAAACAGGAAAAGGACTCTTATCAAATTAGTAACGTCTCGGGTATTTGGGTGGAGGCATTTGGCACTGGGCGTGCATATTCTTACTGGAGTGAGTCCACGCATCCTACAAACTCCATTCCTTTGCTTTGTATTTTTCTTCCCAAACTCAGACGTATCTCAAAAGAGCCTCTCTAAAGATGTCTAAGTATACAATTACTATATGCTACACAAATCAGTAAGCAGGGGTTTTACTTTATTCCCTTTCCATACAGGATAAATCAAGTTAATAACTGCAATAGGATATTTGCAAAAACTAAAGTAGGTATTTGTTTTGTACCTTTGCAAGCAGGGCTATGGGAAACAACTAAGAAAATTTTTAAACCTGCTGCTGAGTGAAGACAACTGCCTAGGATGAGTGACTTCTCCAGTAAGCACTAAGTGTAAGACAATTCATCTCTTTTGTGACTTGGAATAACTCACCAACTGCTTGAATTGGAAATGCTATAATTTCCAATATATTTCTTTTACCTTGAACGAAACCAGGACCATTTCCTTGTTTTAGATGCTACTTGTACTTTCTGGTGTATAGCAATGTACATCACACACTTAACTTACAGTTACGCCTCAGTGTGATTAACATTACTCAGTAGAACAGTTTTACTACCTGCACACTCATCTCCGTGTCTGCCACTCAGCTTGGGTTCTTTTCATCCTTTCATCACCAATAAAAGCAATCTGCAGTGCAAAGGTAAGCAAGATAAGGACGCATCCATCAGAGGAGAATCAAGCTCAAGGTGTGCTGGTGCTGGAGGGGAGGCTGTGTTCTACTTAGTGGATGACGACATTTTTTCCAAGTGCTGTAATGAAAGCTAACAAGTTCCTACTTGACTTAGTGCCTGGCAAATTTAAACAACAGGTGTGAATAAAAAGCATTTTTTATGTGGACTGTTGTGTTCTTGTAAATCCTCAACCAGGAAAATAAAATAGAAGCAAAGCTAAATCCCCATGTCATCTGAGAAATACATCTATAACTGATAGTGATGCGCATGATGTTAGAGAGTAATGTCTTCATTATTGATTCACAGGCAAAACAGACATGGGCAAAAGAGGAACTGGGAAAAAAGATTTCAGGGCTTTCTGGGTTTAAAGTAGTTTAAAAAGGGATTTCTGCCATCTCACACCTTTAATACAGTATGCAGGTGTCCTATTCAGATCAAAAAGAACTGCTCAGCATCTCTGAACATCAGCCTTTTCTTTAGAAATTGAAATATAACATCGCAATGCTCATTGTGGGCAGCTGTTTGGTTTTTAAGCCTACATACCAAATGTCAGAGCAGTTAAAGACTCAGCAGCTTTGACACAAGAGAGAACTTTTCATTGTGCAATGGCTATTAAAGCTCAATTCTGCAACACTGAGACTTTGCTCTAATGGAACTGTTTGTTTGACTATGGCAAAGTCAAACATACAGTTAAGGCAGGCCTTAACTGTATGTACTGCACGTGTGTATGGCCAAAGCTGTGTATGCACCTGGGTGGTTTGGTAAAATGACCTTGAAAACAACTTAGCTGAAATGGCACAAATCCCTACACAATCTGCACTCAATTTAAACTCGGATTTTGTAATTTTTCTTTAATTAAATCCAAACTGTTAATAGCTTGTGATTCACAAGTATAATGGATCCAGAGTAAACCCTTCCTAACAGTCCTTTTGCAGCTATAGTGTTCCTAATGCTGGCAGCTCATACACTGATGGAGAAGCAGAGGGAGGACTCAATACCTTAATTGCACAAAATGGCAGTAACGTCTGCATCTCCTGCACACGGACACGTAAGCCCGCGTGCTTTTCATTCCAATTTATGACAGTAAGTCTCAGCACTGAGCACCTCCCATGGACTAACAACCAGTTTGGGTTGTAAGCTGTCTATTGTATCCACAATTCTTCCCAGCAGTTGTTAATTTCCTGGAAATGCCTTGCACTCAGACATGGCAGCATGTGAATGTAATAAAAGCACACACACATGTGCTACATGTTTGCTATCTGCTGAAAAGCAGCAAAAAATGGTGGGTTTGCATTTTTATTTTTATTTTTATTTTCTGAAGGGTTGTAATTTCCTGGTTAAGATAATTGATAATGAAGTCCTAGCTTACAGAAATTTAACCCAGATTCTGCCAGTGCGGCAAGAACCACTGAAAGGATTTTTACAGGAAAAGTTCCTGCATAGTTTAAACGCAGACAAGGGTGACAAAGAATTTCCTGTTACCTAGACCTCGCCAAACATCTTCCCCTGTGGCAAAGGAATGTGGTGGCTGCACAGACAAGTGGAGGCTGTAGGAGCAGGACAAGGCATAACAACACAGCAGCATTTAGAGGGGAGGATTCATCCCTCTCTAGATCACCTTCGTGTACTCTATACCCTCATGACTGGCCTTTAGCCCTCATGCGCAATTCTACTTTCTTGTTTCCTTTCCTACTTTCTCATCTAGTTAATCTTCCAGATTTTTTTTTTTCTGGACAGCCTGCACAGATTACATCACCCTTTTATCCTGTTTCATAGTCTGCAAGTGTACAATAAAAAATAAGGAAGTAGCACAGCAATCCAGATTAAGTAGAAAGAAGTCTGGCAGGCTCATCCTTGCTGGCTGCAAAAAAACCTAATCCAGGAAAGATTTTGAAGCATTTTCCCAGGCTATTTCTCCAACTAGTATTCTTGTCAAGAAAAACATAACAAACTATCGGTTGGGCCTGCAAAGAAATGCTCTATTTTTAAACTGGAAACTCACACAGACTCCATGTTAATATCAATACCAATGTGTCTCAAGTTAAAACAACTTACCAGAGCTTTGCAGTTGCACCATCCTGACTCTTTCACAAATTGTACTGTAGAAACACCAGACTTGCATAATTTTCCTCAGTGGCATAGCCAACTATCACTGTAGCACTTTGCAGGTTTTAGCCAAGGAAACGCTGTTTGCCACAGCTGCTGTCTCAGCTTTGGCTGAGACAGACCACATGGATTCTTCCTCGACATTTGTGTCTCAGGGCAAAGAACGAAAACAACATCAAAGAAAGGAACAATCCCAAGAAGCAGATCATGGTCAAGCCCTGGAATAGAAGGCATTCAAAATACTTTGCTGGATCATGGCCTCAGACATGTATCAACCCTTTATACCCATGGTCCACATATACTTGCTGTGAAGAATAGAGGAATGTTCTCACAACCCGGCATGTCAGTGTGTTATGTGGTACTGGCAGTTGCAGCTGGGTCTGCAGGACTTTTTGTGTGTGTTTGCTCTATTTTTTCAATGCAAAAGATGCTGTTTAATCTTTATCCAGCTATTCCTCAAAGCAGCAAAGAGACAGGAAGAAGCCAGTGCTGTGGTGCCGTTAAGGTCCATAATACTCAAATCCAAAATATTATGTAATGTCCTTTTATTTTGGTGCATTATGAGCCAGGAAATAACAAATGGAAAGGAGTGAGGGGTTTTATGTGTCTGTAAGACTTCTATCTGCTTCTGTTTCCCATTGTTCCCATCTGGATTATCTAGATGGTATTGAGGGGTATCCTGCATTTATGCAATTCTCAGCAGCAGCTTACGAATTGGCAAGGCTCTGACTTACAGAAAACTAGATGGGTTTGCAAATGAAGCCAAGAAGATTATGCAAACTTGTACAGATTCTCTGTACCTTGGAAAGAACACAACACACACTGAAGACAGTTAAGTTACACAGCTTCCCTCTATTAAAAGAGCTATTCCTGTGCACATTTTCAAAAAACCCTCCATAAAGATAAAAAGCATTATCCTTGTTTCCTCTGCTTTGACCTTTTTTCTGCAATTCCCACCTTTCACTGATGCTCCTGTTTTATTAAAAGAAGCCCACCTGAGGAAAAAAGTACTCTATTTTTCTATGTGCTGAGTCACGTAAAAAGTATTTCCTCTTCCAAATTTAAAATTTAGTTGGCTAATCACTTTCTTCTTTTGCTGCCACTAACAAACATTACAGCAGTCGCAGACAGCCCAGTGTAACAGATATTCCTATGATATTAACAGTATAGTAAGTTTGGCAACCCAGATTTTGAGTAGCATTTAATACACATAATACCTTACCTCCAGATTTCTCACTCAGGTGCTAGAGCTGAGAGGCAGTGCTCTATAGGTGCAGCCTACTGCTTCAGCCTTGTTTCTTATCTAAGTTTCTTTTCTTTCTTATCTCTCACCCCATTCAATCACTCTTGATTGAACTGATTGACCACACAGAACTGTGAAAAATAAATTTCTGCAAGTTTTGTGAACATAAGAAACCATTAAGATAGACAGAACATGCCTCTGAGGGTCCTGATGAAAGGAAACGCAGCATGCCTTGTATATTATTTGATATCAGAGAAATCCCAAGAGGGAGCAGGAGACAACGCAAATGTCTCCATATCTGAAAAATAATTCATTCCAAGTTTACAGCCAACCATGAGACAGTAATCCACAAGAAGGCAGGTTTTGCCAGTTCTGGTGCACTCAGAACTACTCATTTCATTGAGACAGGTCAGCTCAAAAACCAACCCAGACAATTACAGAGCATGGCTGCACAATTACGATGTATTTCAAACCACCAAATGTGTTTCTGCATTAAAAAAAAAAAAAAAGTGAGTAACTCTCCAAACCAGGACATGCATTTTGTGGAATGCTGAACGATGCAGGGTTCTGTGATTTAACAAATTTTTAGTTAACATAGCAAAGTACCTGCAAATTTGCTGGAATGAGGTTAAATCAGGGCTCAACTTACTTATTTTTACAAGCCAATGCTTTGCAGCTTCACTGAGTTTTGTCTGATTAGACACTGCATGCAAAGAACCCATGAGGGGGAATGGCTTATGAGATATGGTAGAAACAATTTTCCTGCTCCAGCAAATACACCCTTGTGTGTATTGATGTGTCTGTTGCTAGTCAGCAAAAAAAACCACTTGGTGTGGTTCATCATCATCATGTTCACTGCTCCATTCAGCTCTCCTTGAAACTGGAAAGCTTTTATTTACTATTATGAAGCTTTATGGATTCATCTGCAACAGTGCACTTCGGGGAAGTCTACTCTGCAAACAGATTTTTTTCAGATTAATTCTTATCTCCTTGCTTGCACATGCTTGCCCTATTAACGGTGACATGATACCATTAAGAGACATGAAAACCACAGCCTCCTCTTACCCTTACACACAGTGAGAGTCGAACTCAGATTCCCCAAACCGCAAAGCAGTTTGTGGTCTCCTGAAAAGCAATTTGAAGCAGCAGACAAAGGGTCTGACCTCACTCAGACACATTGTTTAGGACTCAAGCACATATCATGGGACCGTAACAGCAATCCAGTGGAGCTGGCAGCACACTCAGCTGTGTAACACTCGTGGCCCAGTGCCAAGAGCTCCTCTGTTCTACTCCTGCACAGCCTCTGACTCTCTGGGTGGCCTTGGGCCCTACTCTACAAACAATTCCCAGCACAGCACATCCTTATGGGAAACCCTCCTGACTCCAGCAGCACCAGTGGAAGCCACACATGCATGGGGACTTGAACTCTTGGAGCTCAACTACCTGACTGTTCATCCTTGTGCTAAGCAAGGAAGGAGCAAGAGATTAGAGTAACTTACCTGTGCACAGCGTGGTTGAAGCTTTATCTGTCAGCCTCTAGTACAAAGCTAAGGCTTTGCAGGAGCTTTGTAACATGCATTTTGCTCCCCAAAAACACTTGTAAGAGAAACATGAAGCCAGGGATTTCATCCTGTCCATTTAGGATGTCCTGGCAGCATTAGGAAGTCTTGGCCAATAAATCACACAAAAGCTTGTAATGTTACCAAGTTCCTCCCTTCAAAACACAATCAAAAAAAGCCAGATTCGTACCAGTACCTCTTCCCTCTCTGACTCCCACTTAACCTGAAATTATTATGTATTACTTTACCCTTTCACCAGCTTACAGCAGTGGCTGATAAAGTCACCTGTTTTCAGTTGCTTGCTATGGGTCCACTAATGGAAATTCTTTGGTGATCTGGTAGGTTATCTGTACCTGTCTCCTACCAAGCTCCTTGCTGCTAGAGGCATGGACAGCATCAGCTTTCAGCAATGTACTACAGAAAAAGAAGGAATAAAAATTATTTTTCAAGTCCTGAAGTTGCCCATTGACAGACCTCACAATTCAAATAAAGACACCTACACATGTAGAAATTAGCAACCAGTAGTGAAAGATGAGCGAAAGTATCTCTTATGAACATGACACATGATTATAGAAGGTTTATCACTGTATTCAAGTAAATTAACACATATTACCAGGTAAGATACACAAACAGATGGTAGTGTTTCCCAGAGCACGGCCTTCAGGACTCATTTCCCAAAGAGGTCTGTGGGAGTTCTGCAATGGTCTTACCAAAAACATTTTGGTCAATGATGAACAATTCTGGAAAGCTCTATCATCTGCTAGGGGACAATTGCATTCTGCACCACCTGGGCATGCAGTCAAGTGACAGGGACAGGCTCCTGCAGTATGGCCCTCAAAGGGCCCCTCCGAGCAGCTACAGATCCACATCTGTCCCAACCACTGCATTTCTATACACTGGCCAAGGACACAGAAAAGCCTGAGAGCCAGAGTATTAACAGTGTATCACAATGAGAGACACCGCACACCTGCAGAGTTGACACAGGGATGCACAGGAAACTGATGTGATGAAAAACAAACCACAAGAGAACAAAATTTAAAAAATGTCCTAAAATGTGCATTTTATTTCATATCATTATACAATGTTTACATACAGGTATACTTTTAAGACTGCTCAAAGAAAGTGTGAAAAAAGTGAGGCAAATATCGGTTTAAAAATTCCTCCCCTACCCCAAATCCCCACAAATAAAATACATTTTAAAACAATCTCTTCCAAATTAATGTTTTGTCCTGAATTTATTGAATCTTTCATTTCAACATGAAAAATACAATCAAATGAATATTCAAGGTGAAATGCTGACCTACACTTCTGTATTGAGTTGCAAGAATACAATTTAAAAGCTTCAGAAGCCCTCACTTGTCTCCATTGCTTACATACCTTCGTTTTACTGAATTAGAAGGCACAGGAAGTCCAAATTCTCACAGATCAGTCAAATTCTGATAAAAATAAATTACTGTGCTGGACAACTCCTGACTTGTCTGATATCAAACAAAAGACTTCAAGTAGAAGCTTTTGTTCAAATAGCACCATTTCCACCTGATCTCTCTTGAACACGAATCATTATTCTTGTGTAAGAATTGTAGTTGGCACTTGAGGTGGGACATTTTCTGCCACAGCCAGGATTCTTCAAAGACTAAGCATACTGAATTGCTGAACTCTCTACAAAGTGTAGGTAACATTTTTGTTGGGAAATGGCACGTTTAAACCATAATGTAATGTAGCTTAACCCGCATATGGCTTGCCCATTTCGGTGTTTCCCTGACCCCTGCTTCATAATTTAGCAGATGTTCTTGTGACTGTGGTGAAACTAAAATAAAAACATGTTTATGGGGCTTTCACGGCAAGCAGGTGTAAAAATAATAAAACAAATAGTGTGGTTGCTGCTAAGAAGGTTTTCACATGTTGTTTAACTCCAGTAAAGTTTGATCCAGCATCTGATGCATACTAAGGTTTTCTTCTTTGGCATGCGCCACTTTCTCTGTTGTGGGATTAGAAAATTAAAACATGAATAGCAGTTCTTTGGAGGTACTGATTCTCAGAACACGAAGGCATGCAAACGTCATTTCTCTCAGAGAGTTTAGAAAGTTAAGAAATGTGCATGCTCATAAATACCAGTGTTCCCAGATAACACAACTAGAGAGAACTCCAAATTAATAAAACAAACAACAAGTAATGCAAGTTTAGAACTGTTCACAGCTGCATTTCTTAAGAAAATGCACTGCCAACAGAGACACAATGTTCTGGAAGCTCTTTGCTTATAGGAATGTGAGACAGTAAGTGGCTTTTTTTCCTTTTTTTGAAGTAGGCAATAAAGAAAATAAATAAGTTCTTTGCAGATACACAATTAAAAGTTTCATAGAATTCAGACACACAAAAGAAGAAAAAAATTAAAACTATTAAACTATAGTTAACTATTAAATTATAGTTTTCAGTGAAGTGACCTTCAAGAAATTTATTTCTTCTAGAAAATAAATAGACTCAAAGTTAGTAGCTTTATGTTGCATGCACACTTTTATAGGACAATCATTTAACACACATATTTGATACAATAAATGAGCATAATGTTCTGGTGGTGCATCCTACCGGGATTCAGTAATAGTAACTTCATACTACGCAAGCATACCTTTAAACTGATCGGGTATTGTCACATGGAGCTCCCCCTTTTTCTTTTTTTTTTAAATGTCAAATACAAGCCCAATTCATAGTAAGGCAAAATTATCACATCAGAGTCTCCAGGCAAAATAGCTCTAAGTATACTTTAAGTTGGTTTTGAAATACAGAAATATGAATCCTGGTGAGTATTTTTCTCTCACTGTGGTAAAAATCTTAGGGCCAATTCATGTTGTCAGATAAACTGAGTGCCTTTCTGCAAGGCAGGCCGTTACTTTTTGGATACTGTCAGCAAAATGCTGTAGCTCTTTACTTATGTGGAAAGAAGCGACTGCACAGCTGAAGAGCTTAGTGCTCCCCCAAAATAGGTGTGCAGACACATAATGAAAAGCCTCATCCAGAAGAAGCATTTCCTTATTTTCCCAAGATAAACTGAAAATGTCTTTCATTAATTTACCACAGAATCAACAGCTCAAAAAAAAAAAGAAATAGATTTCTAGGTTTCTTGCTTATTTCTACATTTACTGATTCATTCTTAAAGGAAATTTGGAAGAAGGCGTTTTGAAACAAGTTAACAATATAGTCACACTAAAGTTTAATCCTCATTCAATGCCAGCTTTAGTTCATTAGTTAGGCGACTGTTTTGCTCAAGTTGCTGGTAGAGTTGGTCTGTACAGGCAGCAAGCAGGTTAGAAGGGAAAAAAGAGGCAGAATGAAGACAGATTAGACAGAGAAAACAGTTAAATAAGAGTTAATAAAGAAACTGGTCACATGACAGACAGTTCAGTAACATACAGAGAAACATTTTACCTCTGTTTCTAGAATTCTAGTAATTAAATAGCTACTCCAAGGAACAGCTATTGGACCATATGCAGAACTGGCTAAGAATCCTGCTGTGGGGAACAGCTGTGAGACACAAACTGGAATAGAAACGGAAGAACTGCAGCTATATTCCTAGAAGTACCAAGTCCTGCTTTAGTCTTCTGTACAGTGGGTGAAAGATTTGGTTTGTGAGTGCCATTTTTCTTTGAAAACTATTTAAGGTGTGGTGGAACCTCATCTGCCAGTAGAGAGAAAGCAATTGCACCACAGCCAGCATAAGTAACAGCAGGAGAGATGCTAGTAGGCAACTACCACCAGGTCTGACTCAGCCCATACTCCTGTCCTAGGAAATCTGATGGGTTGAAATGTTATTTTTGGTAGGAAAATATACTTGTGTTACTGGAATCAACACATTTTGGTATCTTTAAATTGCCAAGTTTCACTTTGTAAGAAAAAAGACTCACATTTGGTGAAAATGAAAAGGAAGGATGAACACCTTGCTCAAAAACAGCAAACAGAGAGGACAACTCATGTTGAAACAGAACAGCCACAGCCATGTTGTGACAGCACATTTAGTGAGAGTTGTTCTGCAGAGTGAAAGAAATGTTCCACAATGGCTTTTGACTACCTTGTGTTCTGAAATTGTCCATGTTCTTCTCAATAGCCTAACTGCACTCCTGACTTCTTGATCCCAGATTATTCCCCTACAGGAAATGACTGTTTCTGATTCTTTTCCACAAGCTGCCTAACAGCTTCCACAGGAATCCTCTTCCCCTGCAGGCACTGGACACAGCAAAGGCAAAGCTGTGCAGTGAGCTGGTCTGCAGGACATGCTTGTGTGGTGAGTAACTCCTCCCAGCTTCCTCCCTGCCCCAAACTCCCACAGCCAGCTCAGTAAAGCCAGGGCACGTTTCACAGCTCTGATCCTGCACAAGTAACAAACGGATCTTGTCTCTCTCATTATGATAATGTCACATATATGTGGAAAAAAATATCAAAGCCTTAGAGTAACTAAAATTTCACTTTGTCTGGCAAAGTGTATATAGCTGTTTGTCAAAAATAAATCATGTGAACTTACACTTACCATCATCACAGAAATCTCCTCTCTGAATGAGGCAGAGATTTACAGTATTTCTCAACTTTCAAAACAACTAAACCCCCCAGTAAAGCAGGGAAAGCACTTCCCAAGTGTACAGTGAGCCCTTGATTCCACATGGGCCGTGTGTCCATCTGCTCCAGAGGCAGAGCCTGGCACTGCAGGAGCCCCAGCAGCCGAGCAGGCAGCTCTGGCTCTGTGCAGAGCCAGCAAAGCTCAGCCTCCACTCAGCAGAGCCCAGAGCCAGCCCTGCACTCCCGGCAAGAAGCCTCAGGCACAGAAACAGCCAGACATGGGAGGCAGAACAGCACAACCGAGGGTGCCAAGAGTGCTGAACCACACTGCAGTGGGGAACCACAACAGCTCCCTGGAGTGAAGATCAGTGCAGCAGGACCAGCCAGGAATTCTGCATGCAGCTACCTGGGGATCTGCATTGCACTGTCCATTTCCAGTACTATGTCCAGCAATCTGTCATCCTCCAGTGCAGAGCTGATCATGTATGACTGACACAAACGGCAAAATTTTAATAGTGATGTTTAAAATCAATATGTTAAAAATTGACAGGTTCCTACAATGGATTTTGCTTTTTTGTTTACTTTCTTAAGAAACACCAGTATTGCAAGGAATTGAGTGGACAAAAACCAGTGCTAAAACAATGAACCAAAACACAACAGATTAAGAAGTTGGAGTTGCTGTAGCATATTTTACTCTGGCTCAGCTGACAAGTGACAGTTGACCACATTCCCCCTAACTCTTGCCTTTGTGAAGTTAACCATGTTAGCCTCACTCATTTTAAAAATGCTCATCCCATTATATTTGGGTAGCTTTCATATGTCCCATTCTATTTGGTTACCCTTTACACACAGCCACTTACTGTTTGTCAGCTGAGGAGCAGTAAGTTACTGAACTTTATTATATTGAACTATCTGTGATTGCTGACATACATCCTGTATTTGGGCTTCTCCCCACAGCCAGCAACATTAGGATGTGTCATAGGCTAGAAAACTGGGATATGCCAAAGTTAAGCAAGGATGGCAGGCCAGGAAAGGAACACGTCCATTTGCAAGCCTTATTTGGAAAACAAGTTTTGAGGAGGGGAGAAAATCTAGTTTAGACTGCACTGCTGAATAACCTTGAAGCTGAACAAGAAAGAGACATTTACATTATTCTACAAGTTAAAAACTACAATTCAGCTATGGTATAATGAGTTTATTTAGCTTTGGTGACTTAGGAACTTTAGCAATATATAGAGTGACAGCATCACCAGAAATCAATCCAGTTTTCACTTTAATGTGAACTGGAAAATAACTTTATTTATATCACAGTGAAAGAAGTTAATACAAGGCAATAAACTCCCTAGTTTCAAATAACAACACAAAAAAGCACAAGATGTCAGTGTTTAATGCTTCATCCTTAATCAGACACTGACAGATCAGCTTAAACCTGAAATCCATGATGTTCCACTTTGCAGCAGAATCGTTTCATTAATAGTATAATCACGAGAATTTTCCTACTCCGGTTTTGAAACATTTCTCCTGAGTCTGCAATTCAAACTCACAAAGCACAAGTGGAAAGCTGCCGAAACCTCCCCGATGAAATTCCAATCCTATCATGCCACTCAAGAAAAATATTTTGTAAAAACCCCGAAATGTTAGCAAGCAACATCTTTGCTGAATAACTGAGGTGTAAAAATGGGAAAACTGTTTTGCAAGACATTCCAAGGATTATTTTTGGGTGAAAAAAAGAATTTAAAGTTTCTGATCCTGCCTCTTTAAATCTGTCTCGAATATATAAGTTAATGAACAAACACATTTAAAGAAAGATAAGACATCTTCAGCATGAAGCTAGGAAAAGATTTCAGGCTTTAAAGCGAAAAATCTGGTTACATCAAGGATGTAGCTGCTCTCTCAGCCATGCTCCCACGACCAAGTGACCCCAAGGAAGTAGTGTCCTTGCAAATTTTGTCCTAACAATAACAACGGGAAAAATTGCTATTACATCTATTTGTCATTTTATCTGCAGCAGAGTTTTAGAAAAACTACGATAATAACTGGTCAGTTTTCACACCATCCCACACACTGCACTCACTGGCTTGGCATTGTCAACATTCAGGCAAAAGTGTTTTCAGCTAAAAAATGAAAACCCCAAAAAATGAAAGCCCTAATGGCAAAAAAGAGCAAATTTTATTAATAACTTCAATAGTTAATTTAAATAAATAAAAGGCAAAGAAATAGCAAAAGGGATACAGCTGGGATATTTATTTTACATTGAGAAATGTAGTTTCTGTACAGCAGAGCACAAACAGAGCATGTTCTGAGACAGGTGATAGAGGAAGTGCCAACTAAGCTAGAAGACAAGACAATGAACCCATGAAACATCCAAAGCTTGGAAAGATGTTTTATCCAACCCGATGAAGATGTCTTTGGAGAAGTGAAGCAAAGAAAATCATCTGCATGAAAAGAAAAAGTGAGATAAGGTAGAAATGAAAAAAAGGTGCAGTAAAGACTTCCAAAAAAGCAGCAATGGCACAGCAGAGCCCAGCATGCTGAGATGACTATGCTAGAGAAACAGCACACCATGCTGGGACTGGAATGCTGCAGTCATGTCCTCATGTACCAGTAGAGTACAATTTAAAGTCTGATTTCCACTTAGAAATATCCCAAATTGAAGAAATATTGTAATCTCTGTATACAGAGGAGGAAAAAAGAAATCCATTTGCTTGATAAGCCACTGAGCAAAACCGTATGTTGGGAAGGAATTTAAAAACAAAAAATCAAAGCATACAAAGCAGGCAACATTAGACCTCTACTAAAATGTTGGTAGGGAGAGGGAGGAAAGTAATGAACAGACACGGGGACAAAAAAAACCACGAAGAAAAAACCCTTTAAAATACGGGTGCACACAACATGTATTTCAAGCTCTAAGCAAACCTTACGCCTTGTTGAAAGCATGCTTGGGCTTCCAAAAGGGAATGCTGGGACCAAACATTGCACCTCCTAAGCACTTGAGAGCCACAGCTCTTCCCCTCCCCTGTGCCAGCTGCAGTGTTCATGCGAGTGAAGGGTTTGAACACGGGAAGGCGGATGTAGCACAGCTCACCTCTGTTCAGAGTCCAGTGTGTCAAACACTGCATGAACAAGTCACACCTTACAGATGCTGACTCTCCTGCTTTCCTGCCACTATTTATTTTTCTCCTTATGACTAAAGTTTTGGTGCATGCAAATGAAATTACTACTGCTATCCAGAAAATATGCAGAAGCAACCTACAATTCAATTGTCGCCTTTATGGGTTTAAATGACAAGGTATTTCAAATCCATTTCCACACTTGTAATTTAGTGATAACAGCTGAAATTTTCAGAGCAGTTATGGAAATTTAGATAAACACTTTCTACTGTCATTAACAGAGAATATCGCTAAACCTAAATTTCTCTGACATTTTTGTAGGAACTTTGCCAGAGCAAAAACTGTGACAGCAGGCAAAGGAATACACTCTGAATGCAACCCGTACCAAGGCAATTCTCTTGGGTAAAATGAACATGACGGGCCTGGTAGATAACGTTTGAACAGAGGTGAACTGAAAGGATAAACACAGAGCTACAAACAAAGGGCAACCACAAGACTCGAGGATTGCAGACACAGAATGAAGAGTAACCACAAGCTTACAAAATCACCATGAATATTTACCAGGCTTGGCACAACACTCACCCACACTTTGCCAGGGCAAAGCAATTGTTCATGGTATTTTGTACACCTATTCTCTCTAAAGGAAAGCATCTCCCACTACACAGGGAGTATCACTTCACAAGGCCGGTACCGCGCAATCAGTGAGGGCAGGGAAGCAGGAGCAGGCACAAGCTGGGAAGACATTTACATGGAAGTCATATCATTGAGAGCGTGGTCCAGCT
This sequence comes from Gymnorhina tibicen, assembly GCA_013399875.1. Taxonomy (NCBI): domain Eukaryota; kingdom Metazoa; phylum Chordata; class Aves; order Passeriformes; family Artamidae; genus Gymnorhina; species Gymnorhina tibicen. The sequence continues at coordinate 1,653,681 of VXAZ01004636.1, read as the reverse complement.
CCTCACTGATGGCTTTGTACTTCAGTTTCTGAGCATAGAGCTCATCTAATGTTCCCCCAGGGAAGGCAGAGGTGTGCAAGGAAATGGAGCGGGATCACGGGATGGAAGGTGAAGGTGGTGGCATGGGATACCATCCAGAAGCCGTAGGAAATGGGAAGAGCGCACACAAAGAAGTGTTGTGACGGACAAAATGAAACAAAGTTAGAGAAGAATAAAAGAAAGAAAAGAGTGAACAGTTCTATCCAACAAGTTCATTAACTGCACTGCCAGTGGAGCAACCTGTGATACACAGAAAACCAAGAAAAGAAAAAGTACAGAAGAAGCAAAAATCCACATTTCATTGCCCTGGATTTTTGTTTTAATGCACATTATGAAGGCACACAGGAGCTAGGGAGAAAAGATCTAAAAATGGGGCTCAAGGAGGATGTTACCATTTTCTACCACTTTTTTTTTTTTTTTAAACCACTCTGGTTTGCGTCATGTTAAACTCAGCTTCTTAGAGCAATTTTTGTTCCTTCTAAAGACTTATCTTTCTTCTCTGCTTCCTTCCTGAGTCAGGGATCATAAATTTTCAGCAGCTACTTAGGAATTTCATCACCTTCATGCAGAATCCAGCCTGCCATGCCACGCAATTAAGCTTCTTAAAATCCTAGACTTACTGTAACGCATTTAAATAGTGACCTCCATATAACTTCTAATTACAAAGTCCTACTGAATTATCTTCTCCAGAAGCAGAAAGCACGTTCTACTACTCTGCTGCAGTTCTGATAGATTTATCAAAACCTTACAAACAAACCCTCTGAAGTTAAATCAGCTGTCCTTCTGATTATGTATACAATCTATTAACTTGACCAAAACCCAACAATTGGTCTCCACCACAAAATGCCTGCTCTGACCCACACTTATCACAGTAATAAATTAGGTTAGGTTGCTACATTCCTAATTATTGTAAACATAATGCAACTCCTCATGAGCATTTTGCTAAGATGATAATAACACTTGACATCTGATCATTTACCCTATATTTTTATATACCTCCAAATAGAAGAGTATAAAGCAAAAAAATGAAAGGAGTCTTGAGAACATGAGAGAAAAAGAAACAGGCAAGAGCAAAACACTGTTCACCTGAAGCATTTAAGTTATCAATACATTTCATTTGGAAAATATTTTGTCTACTTTACTCTTTAGGCAGACCCATTTGTATACATGGGACAAGTCAGCCCAGTAGAACTGGGTATTGAAATAATCCCCAACAAAAACCCCCACACAAGAGAAGAATAAGAGAGATGTATTTCCACAGTAAGTAGAAAAACAAACCCCCATACCTTCTAGGTCATCAATGCTCTTCTCCAGCTTGGTTACTGACCTCTCAGCAAACTCAGCACGGGTCTCAGCCTGAAGTCAGGACAAACAGAGACTACTTTAGGAAACACACACACAGAACTCAGGAATAGAGGAGAAATAATTCAAATGAGGAAAGAACTACAATGAGAGGAGGCAAATAATAAGGCTAATATAATTTCTAGGGGAGATATTTAACATTAAACTGTTCCCAAAATGGTATGTTCATCCTTACAGCATCAAAGTAGTGTTTAAACTAAAAGAATCAAAGGTGCATTGGAAGACATGTTGCAAAGAACAGCTCTAATTTTACCTCCTTCAGTTTGTCAGTCAGAACTTTAATCTCCTCTTCATACTTGTCTTCTTTCTGTGAGTACTGTAATTAGAAAGAGGATCACTGGTATTAGACAGGTATTCTAAATACACCAAAAAACCCCCGCATTCGAAACTCTTGTAGTGGATTGTCTGTACACAAGAAATTATTACAGGTAAAACTAAATTAATTCCACTTGCAAGGCTGTGGCAATACAGTTTATTACAAAAGTCAAACTTTCCTTGAGTTACATTCCAGTGCAATATGGTGGGAACTTTGAGAAGAAATTAGTACTACGGTTTTAATGAGGAATGTCTTTTGGAGAAATTTAATGTTAGTACACAATGCCATTTTGAGGGACATTCTGTAAGTCATACTTAATCCTGTCAGAGTACTCAACAGAACATGTGGCCAAATAATACTGACCTATTTGGAACTAGAAGATATGCTATGTTCCAACAGGAGCCAAATATGAATTGAGTAGTAAATTCAAATGCCTCTACTGACAACAGCCCTGCTGAAATGCTGCAAGGCAATCAGCCCACAGAGAAAACCCCACAGGCCAGATGACAATGTAAGGGACACATTCTCACATAAGTCTCTAGCCTACCTTCTCAGCCTGAGCCTCCAGCGACTTCAGGTTGTTGGTCACAGTTTTCAACTCCTCTTCAAGCTCAGCACATTTGCTGTTATTTCGGAGGGAAGGCAGGAAAGGGGCGGATGGAAGATTCAGTCAAGCAAAAGAAAACAGGAGAAAATAGGGGGAAAAGATAGAGAAAAATGAAAACAATTACAGGGCAAAAGAACGGCCTCAAAAGCAGCTGATCCATCACAGATTGAAAGCAACTCTTTGTGATGCCGAATACCATTTCAAGTGCACATTAAGACGATGACCAGACAGAAATTTATCTACAGCTCTTGGCTTACACAGAAACATTTAGAGCTTTTACACGTGAGACAGTTCAGCTTCTTTTGGCTGCACAGGAGATCAGTTTTAAAGGTAAAAATGAATAAAAAACAAAAAAAAGAGACCAAAGAAAACCACCAAAGCAAGATGCAAAGAGAGCAAAGAGCATAGCAAGGACTTATTTGTTACTACTGAGTGAGCTAACTGGCTATGGAAGCTGAAAGACTTGGGTTGCAGTTAAACCTAAAAACTGTTTATTAGTATCAGTACCTTATCCTCTGCAGCCATTAATGCTTTCAAGGTCTGATCCATTATTCTTAACTGTTCTTCCAGCTGTCGGACTTGGCTGTTAGTGAACACATGAAATGCACAAAAGCCATTCACAAAATCAGTGTGCAGGTACAGCATGCAGTGACAAAACACACGCGCACACACATAGGAACACATTTACTTTGGCACTGACCATTTATTTCAACGATTACAGTAAATGAGCAAACATAGCTTTGAGCTGAACACACAGTGTGCTGCCAATGTTTCATGCAGTTACAGTTCTCTTCTAGCACCTTGCATACATCTCAGAGCAGTTCCACACTTACCTTTCTGATAGTTCAGCACGCTCCTCAGCGCGCTCCAGGTCACTCTCGATGATCACTAGCTTACGAGCCACCTACAAGGACAGGCAAGGGACAATCAGGGATATTATGTTGCTGCACCACATGTCACCTGTTTCTAGAACCTACAAAGCTGGGGGCTGGGCCTCTTCATTTTTTGGTCAACACATGAGTTTTGATTATGTAACATCTACATTATTCAGCTGAGACTTAGTTATCTGACTTTTTTCAAGACCTCCCTTTCATTCACCAAAAGGCAACTGAAAAATATTTTTCTCCCTAAGAGCTTAGGGAATATTCTCAAACATTTTAGTGCAAAAATCTAAGCACAGATGTCCTGTCACCTTGTGCCCTGAGGTATCTGGGTGACCAGTTTTCCTTCCACAACTGTGAAGGATGGTGTTTGTGATCTTTTGAACTTAAAAGGCAAAGGAGAAAAAACAAAATTACAGGCACAGCCTAATGGGCTTTAGAAAGAAATAACCTACACTCAAGAACTGACCTCTTCATACTTGCGGTCAGCCTCTTCAGCAATGTGCTTAGCCTCTTTAAGCTGGATCTCCTGGATTTCCATCTTCTCTTCATCCTTCTGGGCTCTATTTTCAATGACCTTCATTCCTCTGAAAATCGTGAAAAACAGGAAATGCAAGGTTCAGGGCTTGCCAGTTTATCTCCAGCCCTACTACTTGTGGTATGTGACTTTCAGACAGTTGTATTCAGGTGAATGAAGCACATCAGACAGCTGAGTCTTCACACCACAGACAAGTCCTGTGCACTCACATTTCAGAAGTTCAAGGAATAAAACATGTCTTAGGAAGGAAGAAAAAGTATGATTGGTTTAGCTCTTACTGTAGTTCAGCTGTAGTATTCTTTTTCATTTTAAATTGAAGGAAAAACTCATCTCATAGAAAGGTAAATAAAGGGTATTGCTTCTAAAGACCTAATAAGAAGACTAAAAACATCTGTGCCTTTATGCTCATCAACAGCATGTTACAAGCCTTGCAGGACTTACAAGAATCATGTTTATGGGCCAGACTCCCCTGGGTTTTGCCATGTCAGAGCCCTAGAAGCTTTCTGTGCTCTGCATAAGAAAAATTTAACTCCTTCATAACAAGAAACACTGTGCGTTGCACATGTCTGATCCAAAATTATCTTAAATGTTTCAAAACACACTCTGAGTCTCTGGCACATTTCTTTTCAACAGACTGCATCCTTAGTAACCTAGAAATACACATGCAGAATGTGTGGGTTTCCTTCACAATAAAAGGCACTATCACTACCACATTACAACTGTGTTACAGTATTACAACTGGAAGAAGAGAGATCTTCCAAAGTCAAATATCTTGAGTTCCTAACTTACATGACAGACTTCTGAAGATCTGAAGGAATTATCAGTCTCTTTCCTTTGCTCACCTTTATGTACCAATTTTGCCAACAGGAGAACCAAAGCGTCTTCCAGCACCTTGCTATTCTCCAGGTGAGATTTTCTACCCACAATGAAAGCAAGAATCATCCAGCAGCACAAGAATATCACAAGAACTTGTCACCCAATGAGAGAAGTCTGGGCTGGGCCAAGCAATTTTCCCAGGATGTGACATGATACATCAAAAGACCTACCACACTTAAACCTCATCGTCACAACTGAAAAAGAATCCAAGCCCAGGTACTTTGGACATTTCTACAGAGACACTGTAACTGAAGTCCATGTAGGCAAAGGAAGAGCAGATTACATACGTTCACAGACCTAGGAGTGGTTTAATTTTTTTCCCTAACCCACACCCTGGCAATTATGATCTTTGTCATAAGGGTAACAATCCATTCAGGTGTGGCCCCACCCACCTTTCGCTCTCATCTGCAGCCTTCTCAGCCTCCTCCAGCTTCTGCAGGGCAGTAGCCAAGCGCTCCTGAGCCCGATCCAACTCTTCCTCAACCAGCTGGATGCGTCTGTTCAGAGAAGCTACTTCACTCTCAGCCTAAGCATAGGAAGAACCGAAATTAAGTCATAGTAAGGCACACATCTTCCCTTCCAAAAGGTTATCCCATTACCTGCTGGTGCCATTTAACAGCACTTCTGTAATTTCTGACTTCATCCACTAAAAAGTTCATACACAGAGATGTACATCATTGAATTGTGAGGTTATTGCTTAACAGAGGAAAAAAGTGATTAATGCTTCCTTTCAACGAAGCACATCAAGGACTGTACAATTTGTACTAGAAAGAACCGCACCGGAAGAATTATGCACCATTACCCAAATATTTTCTGTTATTGTATTTGCAGACATTAATTACAGGCCTCCCCTTTTTTAATCAAATCACCACAAACTAATTACTCAATTCTTCTGTTACCCCAATTCCTTTACTTATGACCTTTCACCATATTTTGTAAGAACTGTCCCAACACTTCCTTGAGTTCCATAAGAAGGGTTTGGTGTAAACATGTAAAAACACACCTGGATCAGCATTTGCAACAAGACAGCTGACACAGAGAGAGTATGAGAACATTTAAGAAGTGCCCGAATACCCAGAAGTTTTGTTTACAGGCAAGCTGTGCAAGAGTTGACACAAAGGCACCAGCAAGGGCCCTGGTACAGGCAGCAATCCCTTAAAACATCTTTTTTTTTTCCTCCGATAGTTCCATCCTCAATCTTCCCCTAAATTTGCCTTTCTTGAATTACCTGTTCACTTAACCTTCTGTGTAACACCTGCAACTCATCTGCCTCTTATCATTACAAGCTCTTACTTCTGACAGTCTCAAACCTACACTTGCTTAAGTTGCAGAGTAAGTTCTAAAACAGCCTTCTTGTGGTAACCTCATCATTAAACTTACTTTCTTTCAAAACTATATTAAGCACAAAGTATATACAAAAGGGTAACTATTCTAAAAAGTTAATGATTTCACGGAATAACACTTAATTAGTACTGAAAACTAACATATATTATATATATTTGCTATATGCGAGGGAGTACACATCTGAATTTCCTATGATGTCTAGCTGAGGGGGGAACCAATCCTCTGGCAAAAGTAGATGCCAGAAGTTTGGTACTTTTTCTTTTGTAACCAGGGGTAGCTGGATACAGTTGTCCACAGCAAAGATTTTGCTGTACATAACACAAGAAAGAAAAACTTACAGGCCAGAGAAGTAAAACAACCTTTGACATAAAAGTAATGATGTCCTCCTAGAATGACTGAAAGTAACACATGAACAGGGAAGCAATTGTATCTTTGAACATTAATATGCATTGGCAGTGAACACACAGAACCAGAAGAAGAGATTTCATCCTTAGAGATCCACATTAATCCAAATATAAAATATTTAGCTATGTAATCACGCAGGAGTATTCCAAACCTGTGTTTTCGGACTTCTGGCTTTAAAACAGTAAGAATTTGAACCTTCAGATTTAAGAAAGAAAATAACCTTTCATAAAGGGTACCCTAGGGAAATTTGTAATGGTACAAGTTAATTATTGTCATGTCAAGACTCCTCGTCATAAGAGCTTAAAATGTGCTTCAAAAACACAGAGTGACTAAAGTTCAAGTTTTCACTTCCTGCTCCAGTAACTCACTAAGGATTTACCAACCAGCCTTATATGGCCCCAGTTATTCTTCTGCAGAGCAGGACTTCTCTCCTTATATGGCAAGGAAGGAAAAAACCCCAGTGACACTGGGGCACTCCCACTGCTACCATGCAAACATAACCTGCGTTTCTGCCGTAGCACTTACACACCACATATTTTTACAATGAGCGATGACATGGATAAGTTACCATTGGGTGTTAGTTATTTCTATTATAAGGGAGATTCTGTTTTTCAGAAGAAAGAAGAAAAATGTATTTTGAAAATGTAATTACCAACAGCCCCTTGAGATGTATGTACTCAAAACAGAAGATTCTTTTTTAAGGGAATGGCTGCTAATCACAGCCTTGAAACTTTTAACAATCTGGTTTAACAATCAAAAGCTGGAGGCTGTGCTACGTTTCGGCCACAGCTGTAGCTTTTTCATTGTTTGTGTATCTGTACCTTGCACAGGAAGAAAAAAAAAACCCCTCACAAAACAACCCTAGCTGGTCACATGCTATACATATAAAGCATAACACTGAGGGAAGGGGCAGATTCACACCTCAGCTCGATCGCTGCAGTGCTCTCAAAGCTTCCCTCCTCAAGCATGCAGAAATACAGCTGCAACAATAAAACCCCTCATCTGCAGCCAGCACTGTAGAAAAAGCACACATATACATGTGCCTGGAAGTTCAGTTTTCAGCTTTATTCATCCCAGCACTGACCCCTCCACACAAAAACTTAAATATGATGTAAATGCACTCTGCAGAATTCCACATCATCCACATAAACCAACTCCAGGGAAGAGACAAACATTAACCTTTACGGTCCTAAGCCCTATTGCAATGCAGCTGAGCTCTTCAGGGAAGACTTCACCAGAAGGCTGTAATCACTCCTCCAACACTATTCCTTCTGCCACAAAAAGTAACAGCAAAATTTCCCGTTTCAACAGAAATTCCTTTGTATCTTGTTCAGAATAATACATGTTACTGGATGTAGGAATATTGGTGTCCTTTACTCCACAAAGCTTAGAAAACAAGTTTTTTAAAAACAGGAACCCTTATGAAGTAAGTTAATGACTTACGGTCATTCACTGAAAAAAAATGGATATGCCAAGTGATCCGCAAGAATGCAATAGTTACACAAGCACAAGTAGCCATATTTTGCTCCATAAGGAAGATCACCTGCAAGTAATCAGGAGGCTCTTCCTTTGAACTTACTGCCCAGAATATGCAGAAAGGCCCATATTAGAAGGAAATCAGATAATCGCCATTTTTTCTATTGTAATAAACTACACAAGAAATTTGTTCTTTTGCTTTGCTTTTACACAACCACTGAAGACACTAAAACTGCCTCAAGAACACTGTACATTTTATAGCAGGAAACATTGAGTTACAGCTGCTGGAACTCCCAAAGGTCAGTGATAAGACAAACAACAGCCCTATCAGGTTTTTTTATTGTGATTGCCACCCATAATTACATCTCTCTGCTACATAAGCCTAGGTTGCTCACACCTGATCTTGCCTCTGCCTAAAATCAAACCTACTGTTCCTTTCCCCTCTTGGCGAGCAGTTTTGATGAACACCACACACTACACATGTACAGTGACTGGGGTTGCACGCTCACATTGTTGGGGTGTTGTCAGGTACTATGGGCCCCCTCAGGTTCAGTCATACGTACTTCCCAAGAGTCGCCATACTGACTTCCCACAGATGAACTCGTCTGGATGGGATAAGAGAACTAGGACTTGTGGAGGGAAAAACTCCATAAAACCTTGCTCAAAGCCTAATACGAAACACGTAATCTCAAACATCTCGCCTAAATCCAACCTCATTCCAGCTCGGGGTTTTGCTGTTGGCCAGCACACCTAGTGCAGTCTCCCTGCGCACCGCACCTGGGCCCGCCCCACGCAGCACTCGGGTTACCGAGCCGGGGAGCGCAGCACTGAGGGCCAACCCCGCGGCCAGCCCGACCCGCCCGGCGGGAGCGGCCGGCAGGTAACAACCATCTTGTCGGACACGGCGGCGAAGGAAGCGGCCGCTCGCCCCGCCGGCCGGGGAGGAACGCGAGGCAGCCGCGCCGCGCCCCGCGATCCGCGCCCGGCGCCCCCAACGCCCGGGCCGCGGGCCCAAGCCGGGCCGAGGGGCGGCCCTACCTCCTCCCGCAGCGCCCGCTCCTGGTCCACCTCCCGCTGCAGCCGTCCCGCCCGCTCCTCGGCGGCGTCCGCCTGCTCCTGCAGGCTGCGGATCTTCCTGCGCACGGCCTCGAGCGAACTCATCGCCGCCATGCCCGCGCCTCGCCCTGCCCGCGCCGCCTCCCTCCGCCCGCCGCAGCCCCGGAAGTCCCCCCGCGCCGCAGCGCTCCGGGGCGGGGCTGCCGGCACCGGGCTGGGAGCGGGGCGGGCACGGAGGACGGTCCAGCCGTCCTGGGGATGGGCTGGTCCTTGCCGGGGATCGGCCGGCCCTGGCCCGGGATGGGCTGGTCGTGGCAGGGAATCGGCCGCTCCTGACGGGGGATGGGCCGGTCCCCTGACCGGGGGTAGGCCGGTCCGGCCGGGGATGGCCAGGTCCGGCCGGGAATGGGCCGGGCCGCTCCTACCGGCAGCGCGGCCGTGCCCGGTGGTTGTGCCGGGGCAGCAGCGCCGCCTGGCGGCGCAGCGCGCGGGGTTCCGCGGGCCGGGCCGGGCCGGACCGGACCGGACCCGGGGTCAAGACCCACCTTTCCTCCCGCAAACCGCCCCCATATGAGCGTCATAAAATGACACCAAGCACCCGCCAGAGGCTGCTGCACCCGGCCTGGCTCCTGAGACACGGGGTGGGGAGAGGGGGCTGCAGCTGCCCCCTCCCAGGTGGGGTGGCTCCGTGGATGTGCCTGGCTTTTGGGAGATGAGTCATACCAGAGAGGTAAGATTTCCTCATCCCAGTATAAAGCGAGTTCATCCCAGCGAGCCGACACTCCCTCACTGCCCGTGCCCTTTTCCTAAGGCTTGGAACTATCCAAACTAATAAGGCAAATACTGGGTCAACTGCAATGCCCCAAAGATACTCTGCATTGCCAAAAAAGAAATACGTCTCTAAAATGTCAGACGTATTCCATGCATACAAAGAAATATGGCATTTACCTCGATGAAACAAGCCAGACACTCTCCCACCCTCCACCTGAGGGAAGACTGCAAATAAAATTGCCCTCAACTAGCTTCCAAATGCTGCTTTCCAGCAGGGGAAGATGGCATGGGGATCAGTTAGGAATATCCTTAGTTTCAGAACGGGAATCTAGTAGCATTTCTCCTGCCTTCATCCTAGGCAAGCTATTTCCAAATAGTCTGCATACTTTTCCATATAAGGAATATCTCCCCTGGATCTATATGCGGTTCCTTTGAACAAGCTAAATAAACGTCCTCCTAGGAAGCTGCCTCTCCTATGGCAGCTATGCACAGAGCAGACATCTGATCCACATTATACACAGGACCCTCTCCCCTGTTCCTTTGCACACTTCTGTTTGTTAAGTTCTTGGGTTCTCTTTCAAAGCTATATAACTTAATTGCTATACTGAAGCTAAACCTTCCTTCCTTTTAGAAGTAAAATAAGATAAAAGCATGTCGTCTTTCATGCAAAGTTGTTGTTTGTAACATTTCCCTTTCTGAAACTATCCTTCCTCCCCCTGAAACATTTTGCTTGCTTCATTTGTGGCAACTCCTTTTCATTATGGCTTTGACGTTGCCTTTTAAAGCTGAGCTATAGGAAAAGGAGGGTCATTGCTTTGGAAATACCATAGTTTCATCTAATCCTGTAATTCAGACCTGAGATTTACTCAGGGAGAATCGAATTGTCCAAGAGCAGCAATAGAGACCAGGACCTTAACGGCACAGACAATATACTCTTACGGTTCCATGTATGCAGTCTATTAAATGCATGTCAGGGATAGACAGGTGGGTGGGATGAGGGCCTGGGAGAGACACAAGCTCTTGCCTTATTACCATATAAAGTGCTGAGCTATATATATCTCCCAGCTTGCTTCCAGAATCCCTGTCCTCTAAACTGCAAAACTAGCAAGTATCATCTTCCGGACAATTTTCTGTCACACAAGACTGAACTTTCCTTTGACCAAGTGAAGCAGTTTCACTGATTTCCAAGGGAAAAAAAAGTAGGAGAGGGCCTTTTATCTCAGGGACCAGTGAGCCAAACTAGTATCTAGCAGCAGTTCTAACACATGCATGCCTAGGAACAGAACTAGCAGCCCTTGCTCTTCTGGATCTCCTTCTCCTGCACCTACTTGCTATTAACTCTCTGATTCTGTTTCACTATCAAGACAGTGTTGTTCCAGCCTGAGCTGTTTCACCCATCACCTGAGCAGACAAATCACCATTTCTTTACTTTCACATCTAGAGTGGCAAGTACACATGAAAAGCACATGTCAAGTGAGCAGAAACCAAATCAAACGCCTCTGATAGTGTGCAAACCTCATGCAGGGAGGCAGTGCTGTGCTTCCCACCTCCCTGCCCAGGAGATGCCTGGACCCTGCCATCACCAAAACTTTGGAGTGCTGTTGGATGGGAGTCCAGGCTGTCCTGAGCAGAGGGAATGTGTGGTTTCTCTATTGAGCTTGTGGTGAAAGGGATGGGGGTAACTTACATCTGTGGCCTTTTTGTCAGCCAGTTCCAACTTTTCCTGTGCATCTTTAAGGGACTCGGAGTATTTGTCCAGCTCATCCTCAGTGGCCTTCAGCTTCTTTTGTAGAGCCACCAGCTCGTCCTCCAACTGTGATATGGGCGGAAAGTGGTGCAGAGGGGAGGGCGGGCAGGAAAAGGTGCAGCAGGCAGCGTGATCGTGCAAAGGGAGAGGTGCGAGTGCAGAAGAGACAGAAAAGGACAGACGGACAGAGAGAGAGAGAAGGAGAGACAGTTAGATCCTCTTTGCTTGCAGCAAGGGCACAATACCTTGGCAGCATTCTCCTCTGCGGAGAGGAGGCTGTCCTCAGACTTGTGTAGCTCTTCCAGCACTTGGTCCCTTGAATCCTCCGTCACACGCAATTGCTTTTCCAATTGCACAATGTCATCCTCTAACTAGGTGCACAAGAGGAAATATAACGCACAAATATGTTTCTCCCTGGGCTTAGAAAAGTGGGAAATTGATTTATAAATCACTCTCCCTTCCTCCCTCCTCCTTCAGGAGCTCCCAGAAACGTGCAAACAATGTGTTCCCCTCCCCGAATCGAATAAAGCCCCAGGTGTAAAGGAGCGGGGTTGGAGAAGGATAAAAAAATGGGACATGAGTCTGGAGAAGGGCGGGGGGGCAGCTGGAATCGGACAAGTCTGCTGAGTGATGCTGGAGTGGGGAACACAGCTTTAACTGTCCTTTGCCAAATCGCAGCACATCTGGCCAGTGCTAACTAGGTGTTCCAGGCAGCCTCTCTAAGCCGTGCCCCTATGACAAAGGCACAGAGGCCACGCGGCTGTCCCAGGGCCCTGCTCCCCAGCTGGAATGGTGGGGACGGGGGAAGGACCTCCTGCCGCGCCCCCGGGAACCTCCAGCCGGCGGCTGCCGGGCTGAAGCTCTGCCTTGGGGAAAGTTCAACCAGTTCTGCAGGGCGCGGGGGTGGAATACAACAAGGTACGGCGAGGGGGGAAGAAGAGGGGAAGAGGGAAAAAAAAAAAAGAGATGGGTCGTCTGGAAAGACTTGCGCCCCGGCGCTCGCTGCGCCCGGGCCCTCGGTGCAGACCTGCTTGCTTCTCTCCTCCGCTGCCTTCTTGTCCGCTTCGGCTTGCTCGGCTCTGTCCAAGGCGTTCTCCTTGTCCAGCTTCAGCATCTGCATCTTCTTCTTGATGGCATCCATGGTGGCGGTGGGCTAGGGCGCGTCCCCGCGCGAACTGCTCCCGAAAGAAAAACTTGAAAAGCTGCGGGACGGCCCCGAGTCCGGACGCAGGCGCGGCCCCCGGGGGAGCGGAGCGGAGCTGCCGGGCGGTGGGGCTGATCCGTGCGGGACGGGGCGCCGGCCGAGTGCAAGCGGCGGGCAGGGAGCGCCTCACAGATATGTACTTTCCCAGGGGGCTGACTGCATTCCTCAAGACATCCAATACTTTTTTGGAAAGGGCTTTTTTTTTTCCCTCCCTCCCTCCTCCTTTCGTCCCTACCCCTTTCCCTCTCTCACTGCCCCCTGGGTTTTTTTGGGAGGCACAGCCTTCCCATTCGCTGCCGCCTGCCATTTGACCGTAGATATGACTATATATGGGATACGATGGGCGAGGTAAGGCGGGGGAGCAATTTGTTCCCATTTCCAAATAGGCAGGACGGGACATTTCGCTGCCACTCCTGGAAAAAAAAAAAAAAAAAGAAGGCAGTAAGCCGGAGCGCGGGGAGCGGAGGAGACGGGCGCGAGGCTGCTCGCAGCGGGCAGGGCGTCTGGGTGACACCAGCCCTGTGCTGGAGCCGTCCCCACCCGTGGAAATCAATCTGTTCTACAGCAGGAGGGTGGCGGAGCCGATCGCACCAGGCGGCAGGGGAACGCGGGGCTGCGGGGCACGGGGGCTGCAGGACGGGCAGCAAGGGGTTAACCGCATGCACGTACGGAATGAATGCGTTCGGAGACCTTCCCCCGGCAGCCGGAGGAGGAGAGGAGGAGGGGGCACCTCTACTCAACAGCCAGGCTGCAGCAAAGGCGGGCGGCAGGGCGCCGGGCCGGCCCGCGCAGCGCCGAGCACGAAGCCCAGACTTTGCGGCGAGATCCGGGCAGGGCTGAGGGCAGGGCAGGGCTTCCGCCGGGACCCACACCGAGGGGAAGCGGCTGAGGTGCGACCGTGGCCCCCAGAGCAGTGCCGGGACAGAGCAGAGGTGCCAGCGGCTGCCTGCTTCCCAAGTGCACCGCTCTCCTCTGCAGTACCTGACCGGGGCTCCTGGCCCTGCAGGGAGACGTGCCTCGGTACTGCACATTCAAGGACTCAAAAAGCGAACTGAAAAAGGCGGACGAGACCTTCTGCGCCCCTCAGCGGGGACAGCGGTGGGGCCAAGCCCTGCCGGGGGTACCCAGAGCTGCGAGGGATGGAGCCCACGAAAAGCTGGCGCAGGGAAACTAGCTGCAGAGGTGGCTTGCACCCTTCGTAATGCAGCGAGTGACAGCAGCAAATAGACAACAAAATAACATATAATTAAGTGGAGACCTACTTAATTCACTTCTGCTGGGTCTCTCACAGTCTCATTAGCAGAGTGAGCAAGACACAACACGTTGTGTCTTGCTCAGGATGCACGCTCCCTTGTACAGCATAGAAAGTACAGGGATGTGCATGAGTCCCACAGGATTTGGGTTGCACAAAGAAAATTAGGCAGCTTCTTTGTCTACACTCAGTATTTGTAGCAGAAAATTCCTCCCTGGTACTGTCACTGGATCAGCTGAACTGATGTTACTTTGCAGAAGGAGGGAAAGTCCCACAGCTTCTGGCCCATGGTACTTGCCAGGGCAGTAACGGCTGGATTTGCAGGCCTTGGAGGCCAGCTCCTGGAGAGCTTAAACAAGCCACACCACAAAGCTTCAGCTCTACAAGATAGCAAAGCCCCCTGGTGAGGGTTCAGACCAACAGTTACCTTCCCCAGATCCTCAGAAAGGCCATACTCTAAATTCACATATGAACTATACAATATTCAGAGAGGCTCACAGCTAGGCACGGGGATTCATGTGTACTGCTCCTAGGGAGCAGAAGTCCCCTGTCAAAGTAGCAGCTTTCCTTATGCCTACTTAAAGAAAAGATGATTTCTCACTGCAGTCCTTTCTCACTGCATTGGTTTAATAACCAAACTACTACAACAATTAACAGTAAAAATTATTGAGTAAAACATCGCACTGCCACAGAATGTTTTAAAACACAATACAAGAGAGTATTGAAAAAGTCTGCAGATTTAGCTGCAACCAACTCTAAAGTGTAGTTTTTCTCTTTGCACTTGGTTTTACACTATAGTCAATTAGAACAGATTAGGGCCTTTCAGTGAATACTTAAGGTCCCTAGTTACATACTGTTCAACAACCTGACTGCATTGTTAAATGTATCAGTAAGTTTTGACCCTAGTTTAGGAGAACTTACTCCTCTGCCACAAAAGATGCCTTAAAAGCAGAGAGTATCACCACTGGGAATTCACTGAGGTAGGTAGCTCTTCTCACTTTGGGGAAAGCAAATGTCTTGTGAAATTAAACAAACAGTGTCCTGTCTGGCTAATTTGGGAGTGGTGCTGATGGGCTCTTAAAAGAATGCTTGTGCAGCTCCATTTTTCTAAAAGAATGTTAGCTGTGACATGGGAGCCTCTAGGATACAGGAGAAAGTATGAGATACGGGCAGAAGGAAAGGAACTTGAAGTTTTTTAAAAAAATACCTGAAGTATCCTATCACCTCCACAGCAAAAAAAATCTTGAGGTTCTGCTTACATGAAAATGTCCAGTTAATAAGATTTGTTTGTAGCAAGATGACCTGTATCCATGGGGCTCAACTAGCTGATGATGATTTAATTTTTCTTTTCCTCCTGGAGAGAGTATGAGAAGTACAGACATGTATTAACATGCTTGCTATACCTTTCATTAACAATTGCAATTACTTGGAAATTTCTGTTCCAGCTGGCTAAGAAAGGTAGGCTTAGAAATGAGATAGCTTGTATAGTCTCTCCCTCTTTAATTGATATGTGAAGACAGATTGTATACTAATTATTTTTACATATTGAGGAGAGAAGGCAGCACAAACTTTGTTTTTCTGACATAATACCAATTCTCTAATGCTACTTGTTACCTTTTGTTTTTCAGAGGCTCATCTCATCTCATCTCATCTCATCTCATCTCATCTCATCTCATCTCATCTCATCTCATCATCTCATCTCATCTCATCGACAAACGGTGCAGCAACTGCCTAGCAGCAGTTTCAGTTTCTTCTGGGGAGTACCTACTGAACTCATTTTGAATTCTGTTAATTTAATTGCACTCTTTAGAAAATCAAGACAGTCAACTCAAAGCACCAGGAAAGCATTCCTGGTACTGAAATTCACAACTCCTCGTGTGAGCATATGATGCCACACTTCAGGCTTACTGACAATACAGTACAGTTTCTCAGAGTAAGGCTGGGACCTGTTTATATAATGATGTTTCTGTCACGTCACCTATCCCTTGACATAGGCAGAAATTTGCCTTGAGGAGGATCTGCTCTTTGGGCATAGATTGGGTTGGTCATAGGGGGTGGATTCTGGTAACAAATTCTGACATAATCACTTGGAAAAACTTCAAACGCCCTTGGAGTTGCTTTTCCTACTTCTTCTTCTCCTAGATCTCTTTTTTTTTTTTTTTAAGGAATATACAGGAAATGACACCTAAACAACTGGTTCTGCCAGTTCTATAAAACATCCCTCCTAAAAGACTATTAAGGATTCAAATTAGGTCAGTCAGAGTGAACTCATAGGCCTGTGTCATTTGAAAAGTGGAGTGTTCCCTCACAGGGAGGCAAATATAAATCAAATACCAATTTCTCAAAGGTCTCTGGGACCTCTGCTGCCCTTGTAAAGGAATGTTCCTTTTGGACAAAGGGAGACAACAACATGAGTGTAGGATATTATCAAAAAATAGGAAATTGAAAACATCTGTATTCACCTAGAAAAACAAATAAAACAATACTGATGAAATCAGGCAGGTGTTACTAATAGAGTCAGTGTATTTTATCCTGTAAGGATCTCCAAGAGCTTTGCACTAAAGAAATTGAAAGACAATATTTCTAAAAGAAGCATAAAAATAGCAAATTTTCCCTGGGGAAATTGCTCATCTATGCTCTAGCTGTAAGGCAAGAGAAGGCCCTAAAATAGAAGGCAGGAATCCTGATGGCCAGTTCTCTGCACAGCTCAGTAGGCAGCAAATGAGTACAGAAATACTCCAGAACATGCCAGTCATGCTTAACACATGCTGTAACCCTGTAAAAGGTTTTCTGTAATGTTTCCTAGGTAATGGTGGAGAGCAGTTTAGCTTTGTAATTAAGAACTATGGGATGATTTGTTGGAAAATTAAGCTTTACATTATTTTAATAATTTTCCTCTTCAGAACGAAAGTTTCTCTTTGGTTTGTCATTCAAGAAATTAGTGAACTCCTTAAGGATAAAAGTATTTATAGCATAGTCTTCTGCACCTGCCCTGATCTATAATCCGAGGGTCGACTCAGATACCGCACCAGATGCTAAGAAGCTCATGACCTAACTCATGACCTAAGATCTTAAAATAGCTCTGAGAAGGTCTTTTTTATTTTTTCCCTAAGACTCCTTTCACTCTAATTGCACTACTGTTATTCAGCTGAGCAAATGTCTCCCAAGTTTTTGTATTATGCTTCCTTTTTAAATCAGATTTGCTTTAGCTAGCAGTTATGAATTACTAACGTCATTCTCTGATAAAAATAAACAAAAAACAAGTAACAGAAAGACAAAACCCAAAGGCCACTCTTGGTAAGATGTCTTCTTACATCCTTCTCTTTATAGCTTCAGAGAGTTTCAGACCAAAAAAAGTTTAATAGATCATTAAAAACTTTTATCTGTATTTATGTATTGTTGGATTTATGTCCCGCTCAGTGAAGTCTCAAGTCACTTACTTAAATCTGACTACAGTAATCTTCTACTTTAAAAAAGTGTTTAAAAAAATAGTCTTGAAAAAGAATACCCAGTCCAATTTGGTTTTGAGTACGGTATTGTGCAAGAGAAAAGAAGAACAGTGAAGAAGATGAGTAACAGAAAAGGGCAATTACTATGCAATAAGGGGGGGGGGGGAAAATACTAAAACCACTGAATCCAAACACCAAACTGAAAAGAACTGTGAATCAACAAATCCAAAAAGAAGCAACTCTGCTGGTGAGAGTCCAGTCATAACCTTACAGTGGTGCAAAAATTGCATTAAATTTTGTGATCTCCTCTGATTTACACTATGCCAAATGATATCAGACCCAGTTCTAATGAATGCAAATAATTGAGAAAAAGTTGTGGACAACAGGAAGACCAATACCTTCAAAGGCAGAGTTCCATCCTCATGAAGCAGCTCATTTGCCAGTGCTTTGAGCTATATATAGATAAATACACTATCGTTATAACATCTACTGGCACGTCTACAAGACTGCAAGGTGAAGTTTAGCTCTGCAGTTTTGTTGGGCATTTTTCCTTGGCAGAACAAAGAGCAATTACCATTGCATACCTCTAACAGATTTGTGTTACTGGTCTTATTGGTACAGCAACATAGGATACCAAAACAGAGCAGGAATGAAAAATAGGAAACAAGAAACCTGATTATATTTCCACCACTGATGTCCACCCCTTGATACAACAGTAGAGAGATGCTGTAGAGAAATATCAGGGCAGACAGCTATTTCCCTTCTCTTGGCTGCAACTGGGAAAAGTTCAAGTGTTTTAGGAATGTCCTGAAATCATATATCAGAGTTCATAGCAGTTCATACAGCAGTAGCAACTCCTGCAGCACAGAAGGAAAATAGAAAAGCTGCTGCAGTAATGAGCAGAAGCTGCTGGGCTGTACATGTGAGTGCTCCTCTCCTGACAGGATTTAGTTTTGTCTTGTGGAGGTTCTCAACTGTCACACATCAAAGCATCGATCTGAGTTTGGACAGGATGTAGGAAAATATGTCCACATTCATACAACCTAAATTTACCTATCTGCCTATGACTGATGACCTAGAAATTTAGACAGAAGTCTTAAGAGATTTCTGACAAGAAGAAATAGCAGAATGGGAAATCTCTGCTACGTGATTTTGGCTCTGGGAAAAGCAAATTTTCTGATAGCAAATAGAGTTAATATTACACTTAACCTTCAGGAATTATTCTGTTTCAATCAAACTGTGTGTATACCTCAAGAAAATAAACAAGTAGTTAAGTTGTGAAAATTCATTTTATAAGCTTAGGAGATAAAGAGGTTATTTCTGGAAGACAGGAAACTTTTTATGTGATCTGAATATTCACCTTTCTGGTGGGAAGATCCTGAGAACCAAACTGACTGTGCCTTCAAACAGTGTCAATTTTTGTCAACAGCCAACCCTGCCAGGTCTGGCCAAAGTTTGCTTATTGCCATCAAAAGCAGACCCACTGGGGAACAACAAAAACCCCAAACAAACATTTAAAAATAAAAGAAAAACTTGTCTACTGAAACCCAGAGAAGTTCTTTTCCTCTGATCTGAGTCTTTCTTCTGAGAGAAGAGAAAGGGAAGAAAGATGCATGCAGCCTTATCTTATAAACAACCATTCATCACGTAGCAGAACAAGTAACACTTTATCCCCCTCACTTCAGACCTTTTATTTGTACACCTGAGACCTGCTGCCACAGCAAGAGAGCTGTGAACATGTTTAGTCCCAGTTCAGGAAATAAGAGTGCAGCCCAGGTGCCAACTCTCTCCTGACATCTATCTCCACGTGTCCAACAACCTTATCTTGGTCTTTCCTATCATCCCTGGTAGCAAACATGCATTTGGTATCGCTGAGATCTTTGCAACTTGATATGTTATTAGCATGACAGATGAGATTCAGCAGTAGTAAACACAAGAAATCCAATCCACGGGAATAACAAATACATACTAATCTGTCTTCTCATTAGCTCCTTTTTCTTTCTCTGAAACATTTCATTAATTACTTGGCAGTTAATGTTTTTATTGTTAAAGACATTACTTGATGTTCTCATTAATCTTCATGCTATTTTTGCTATGAAGAGCTATTTGGGCAGAACTCACGGGTCTGTATAATTTACTTTTACATACTGCTCCCTGCCCCAGTGAAATAGAAAAAATAAATTCCCAGATTGTTTTCCTGGAATTAATCTTGATTTGAATGTAAATTCATCAAACCTCAGAAGACGTATTTTTTATGTTGTAGTGTAAGAACCAAATTACCAGGGAGTATCTGCAATAACAAGTTGACAAATTCAATGAAGAATACTACTTTTCTTCAGAGAAAAACTACCTTTGATTTAGTTAAAATTATCTCACATACCATGATGCCAAAATTAATGGCTTTCCATTTGTGTCGGAAAGCTGCACAAGGTTGTTGGATACAAGACTGCCATGGGCTTGCCACACAAAAGCCCTTGGGCAATAGCAGAGAAAACAGTCTCTGCACACACATCACAAAGGTACATTGTAGTGCAATGCAGTGTATCACAGCATGCATATTTCAGCACGCAGGTGGCAGTTTCAAGCATTAAAGTCATTGCAGGTAATTAGAGCTCACAGCTCCTTTTCATTCTGAAGGTAAAATGGCCTCTGTATTTCAAATCTTCAATCAGTTTTACTGAGCAACACATTCATTTGAAATCTGTCTAGAACCTGGTGTCACACCTCTGCCAGCTCCTCACTGGCACGGTAACAGTGGGTGGCAAAGCAGCAGTTTGCAAGCGTCAACAATAAACCCACTGGAAGTGGTAATCCTCTGCCTGTCAGAGTGTTTAACATCCATCTCAACCATCCTATGGTCTGCAGGAATTGTTAATCAAGTAGAATTGAAAACTGGCACTCAAATGGCATAGCTGCTACAGCTGGAAAACAGCCTAGGAGCCAGCCAGGAGCTAAAGTTTCATTAGGAGCTATTTTAGCATTCATTTGTCTACAGGAACAACAAGCTTAGCAAACAATTGGACTGTTACCAGAGCCCTCTGCCAGATGACACTCCTGGAAGCTCGTGGATGAAGTTAACATTTTACAAAGAATCACCGGCACACCTTCCCAGTGCAGGCAGCAGTGAGCTTAACCAGAGCCCCAATTCCCCAGTGGCCTTTTTGCAGAAGTTTTACTTTGTTGATTGCAATTTCAGTTCAGCAGTTTATGAGGAAAGATGATGACTTCTAGCACAAAGGCTGCACATTCTAACACCAGCACATCAAACACAAATCCTGATGAAACTTAAGGCTGCTCACAACCTTCCTTCTTTAGCGCACAGCTCTAGAGTCAAGCCTTCAAAACATACAACTGCTGGGTGTTAGTGAGATTTAGATATTCTGGACTCATTCATCTAAGCTACAGAGATGAGTGGGACTCGTGAGTGGAACGTTCTGGCTCATTTCATCACCAATGGAACGAGGGTTCTGCATCCCAACAGCTACTCCTTCTGAAGGCCTTATTAAAACTGACAACTACTGCAAGTCTAAAACAGAGGCAGTTTTTGGATTCTTGACAGGTTGCCAGTTCAACTTCTCTGTGTGCAGCTTTTAGTTTTTGGCTATTACCCCGATCATCTGAAGGATTTTTAAGGCAAGATCTGGCAGTGTTCACTCATTGCTCCTGCTTTTATTAACAAACCCAGTAACATTCAGCAGATAGGTAACAAGTGCATCCTGATGACAAGTGAATACCAAGGAAAAAAGTGGGACTTTTTAAACAGTTTGTAATGTATTTCAATTTGAGTGTTTAACAGGTAAATTCCATTTTAAGATCTGATGGTTTGCTGAAATTAATCCTGAGTCAGAAGGTGGGGTACATGCTGAGCAGTTCCTTAACTTGAATTAGAAAAGCAATACACCATTTTTTTTGTCAGGGCTGTTGCACAAAACAGGATTGTTTTGCATGTTATTTTCCTTGCAAAAGCAGAGCACTGGTTTCATTCTGTTGTCCACAACCACTCAAATCACTAAAGGATATTGTACACTTCACCTGAGCCCTTCCTGTTCACTCTAAATACCTCCCACAATACTTTGATGTAAAGCAAGATAGAGGTGCCTTTTTCTGCAATACTCCAGGGTATAATTGCATTTCCTCTACTTAAGACAATGATATATTCAGAACTTCCTGGTATGGTTATTATTTATTTTTTCTTCTTCCCACAGCATCACTTAGTACCCAGTTCACTTTACAGATCCTTTGGGCATGTATGTATCACATAATGAGCACCCTGTAAAAATGCCCAAGCAAGTGTCACACAAGTCAGTGTCAGAACTGAAAGATGTTTAAATGCTTCAGTACCCAGAGGTAGAAACTCTAATTAGCACTTACAGCACTGCCAGGACCAAATTCTGCTTAGTACCTCTGCATGGCATTATGCTGCCCAACAGAGACTCAGCAGCCTGCTTGGAGCTAAAGCTGGGATTGCAAATATGGGGCTATTCTCTGCAGAGCAGACCTGATCATTGGCTTCTCTAATTAAACAGGGTATTTGCAGAACCTCCCCTGTTCTGCAAAATACAGCCTCGGGATGCATGCATGCATAAAATACCTAATTCTGGCTGTTGAGTGCTCTACATACAGGGAAAATAATATACTCCTGCACTGTATGTTAAAAAAAGATACAATAAAAAATAACTTTATCTGAAGCACTATGTATAGAATATTTAATATTAGTGAAAAAACAATTTTAAAACAAAAACAATGGGATCCTTCCACCTCCTACCTGAGGTCAATCAATTCTTAGTATTAATACAGGAACTTGGTGTTGAGAAGAAGCTCTTTAAGTTTCTTTTTATTCTTTTTGAACTTTGTATGACATTAAATTTCACTACTTCCTGCATGCAGTTGATTTTGTTTAACAACTGCTTTCAGAGCATGAAAACCTTAAGCTCTCAAGAATTCCAACAAAATGGTTGGGGGAGAATGTTTTGGTTTCTTCCCCCCAAATAAATAATGTGTTCAATAAATGACAGTGCCAAATTTCATAACAGCTTTGAAACACGTCCTTTAAATTTAAATACAGTAAACAAAGGACAGACTAAATTGTTTCAATAGATTGGATTTCTAAAAGCATTACATGATTTTTTTAATTAAAAGAGAAGTTTTATAAAAGCTCATGTAACATTGTAGAGATTAAATAAAAGGAAGGAACCCTCTTCTAAATGAGGGCTTATCACTGATTCCCAGTGAGTGCCTTTGCCATGTAACTTACCTGCTTTGTGCCTCTGGTTCTGAGTCCATGAAAAAAATTAAACAAGGTTGAAAAATTGCTATTTGTGAAGCACTGTGAGAACTGTACACAACTAAGAATATTGCTATCTTCCACTACATTGCTGTTAGCAAGGATATATCCTACTTATTTCTAGGATTCTATACAGCACATCTTAGCATCGGTATCAAGGGAAGTGGGAGAAAATTTTACTAAAAATTTAAAAATAATTACATGAAGTACCATTAAAATCACTGGAACTAGAAATCATATAGAATCACACCAAATCTCCTTTTAAGAGAGCCTTGTCCTCGAGAGAATACAGGTGGTGACAAGAAACTTGGATTAACAAGGCATGAGACTACCTGAGCGTCTGGTCAGCTTTGCCACGGCCAGTCTTGACAATCTCTGACAAAGCCAACGTGCACACGCTGGGGCTGAGGAAAACGGGGATTACTGTACTGCTCTTCCTCTCTTAAGTTTCAAATACGAGCACTCAGCCCTCAGTGCATTTTTTTCTCAGATCTTAGGGCTGCAGAAGCCCATTTTACACCACAGAAGTGTAACAGTAACAAGTAATAGTCTTAAGTTCACAAGCAATGTATGAAGCAAAACTCGGACCCAGAATACTGGATTAGTCGTTGCCTCATGGAACGTTTTTTGTTTGAATTTACAAAAAGCCCTCAGGGTTTATGTTACTCAGTACTGGAATTCAACATAGAACCCACACTGCTTATTTTTAAAGCAAAACTAGACACTCAAGATAAAAAGAAAAATGAACAAGTCACTGAGTGATTTTCCCTGCCAGTTGAGCATTCTGCAACTCACAAAATTTTGAGTGAACCCTCCATTCAGGGAGTAATTTATAAGTAAGGAAATTTTCTAATTCTCTTTTTCTTAATCTCTCTCTAATTTAAAGGTCTTTTTTTAACATTCTAAACATTCTCCTTCTTCCTCTTCTGACTTCCCTTAGTATTTTAAATTAAGATGAACCATTTGCTATGTTAATGCTAAATTTTTTTCCCCAGAATAGCAGAAATTTGGCAGTAGAAACATGACTGCAAGAGCATTGGTACTAGATGGATTTCTGCTCTCCTGTCTTCACAAGAAACCATTTACTGCAGAAATAGCTGAAAAACCTGTCTGTTGGAAGACAGTTATGATGACTGGGGAAAGATGACAACTTTCAGGACATTATGGGGTGCTTAATTTATTTTACATGTGGGCATAGGAAGCAGTCACTGAGTACAGAATACATAACCAAGATGAGATTTTCCAGAAGTTCCCAAAGAAGCCCTCAACTGCTATTGAGAGTCAATAGCCATAACCAGTCATGGACTTTTATTGAGTGAAAGAGAAAAATGAGGAAGAATGAACCTAGAACTACACTTTTATCTGTCCCTATCATAGGCTATGATAGAGCACAAGAACATAACAACACAAAACAGGTTTGATGAAGAGAGGTAGAAAGGGGGCAAAAAAGGAGGCAGAGTCCTGTGGCCTTTGTTCATTCCTTAAATATTCCCTCTGAAACCAGAACTATGTCAGGAATTTGAACTTTCAGAAACAAAGTCTTTTTCCTACTTAAAAATGGCCTGATGGATTAAATTCAAACTGTAAGGAAAAAAAAAAATCCTGGACTGCATCTTTTAATGCCAAGTGTCTGCCTGGAACAAATTTTTGTGGTTGCATATTAATCCCCTCAAAACAGCATAGAAATGTTGACAGCTGCAACAGTTATTCATAGTTGTCCTTTAGTCCTTTACTTCCACACAGTTGCTAAAATCTTGTATTTAATTATCCATGCCTAATTATCACACACCAAAAAAAAAAAATCCCAACTAAACAAAAGCCCATTAATTTTCAAGAAAAAGATCCAGTACCTGTCAGCAACACCAGCATGGGCAATCTTCGGCCACAGAACCCCAAGCTCTTCATATGCAAAACCACAGGACTATAGGACCGGGAGAAAACCTTTTGGGTTCAGAGACACAGGTGGCACAGAGACATCTCGTTCTACTGGGAACCAGCTGCTCCCAGTGAAAAGGGGGTCTCACTGCTGCATTTCTGCCTTTGAAAATCTGCATGTGATCTAATCTGCACCCTGCCTTTACAGGGGTTCCCTACATCTCCCACAGAAGCTTGTGATGTATGAACTAGCCAAAAACACTGCTGAAGAAAATGGTTCAGCAGAATAAAGGATGCAAAGACACTGCATGCTTTCACTTTTAAAAACCCAGTATAAATCACTTTTAGCTTTTACCTGGTGGGGTCAGATGACATTTGATTATCAGCAGGGAATTCTCCAAGGTTGCTGACAGCTTCCTTAAGAGTACCTGATTCAGAGTTCCGTTTTAGATGAGGTTTTGGTGCACATCACTTGAACCACTTTAACATTTGCACCTTAGGTACTATGTTGCCATTTGACTACACTGCCTGGTAAAACACAGTATTTCTTTACTTACCACAAGTGGCTTAAGGTTGAAAACAGGGACAGCGCTAAAGCTACCATGCCAGCAAGTTTAATGAAGCAGTGTGGAGGGCCAGGAGTCTTTTGTTGCTTATTTTTGACCAGTTTCAAAGCACACCCAAAGGAGCACAGAGCAGTTTGCAGGGAGTTGCATCAGTGTCCATTAGTCATGGTACAGGAATTTCCAGGTTTCAGATTGAGTTGATCTGAGAAAGCAGAAGGATGGAGCAGGGATACATCAAAAGCAGATTTTAACTGGAAATCAAGTGGGATGCTAATAGAGAGTTTCACCAAACCAAATGAAACAGCTTTCAGCATAAACCCAATAATGATACGTTATTGGGGATTTTTTCTGAACACAATACTTTAGACGTTATAATTCCTAATTGTAGAGTGCAATAGAACATACAATATTTTAACTTGTCTTTGTTAACACAGAGCAGTTGGGGTAAAACAAAACCACACCAAAAAATTAAGGAACCCTCTCTTGATGAAATGGTAACTAAACTTTTCACAGAGGAATTTACCACAGAAGAGTGCAGTGGAAATCAGAAACATCTGCAGGAATATATGTTACTAAAAGTAAAACTGTTTTCTTCTTGTTTTCCATTGCTATTTTAATACCACCAATTTTATATAATATCATGAAAGATGCTTAGTATTTTTTTTCACTATGCTGAAGATTTCAAAATCTGGGAGAGGGGGGGTTTGTCTCATTTGATTAATTTTTTAGTATCAAACATTTCCACAGAACAAAAACTTCTGGAACAGGGTTTCTGTTGACAAACAGGCTGACAATGATGACAGGATCTGTGAAGGGAGAAATCATATTAACAGAGAATTTCAGAAAACCAATTAAAAATTAGGAAGGTTGTCAAAGAATACTTATTCTAAAAAAACATGACATTATTCTGATTCATAATCCTAAATTCAGAATGATTAAAAGCCCTTGGATTCGGCTATTCCAACAATGACAATTTATTCACAGAAATCATCCTAAAGTGTAAGGGATGTCTCAGTTAAAGGTTCTCTCCTGTAATTTTAACTAGGTAGAAATGAAAAAACTGGACAGATTAACATCAGGCAAATTCTTTACTTTTCAGAGAGAAGTAATGTACTTTGGGAAAAATGTTCTGAATTTCACTTTTTAATAACTAACTGCTCGGGTGGCTAACTGCTGACAGTTCTGTTAAAATCTCTGTTCATTGGGCTGATGAGGTTACAAAGGTTAACACTCAAGTGGAAAAGAAAATAATTACAATATTAAAAGGCTATTTGAAAGTGAAAGGGATACCTTCATCTGTATTTCTGGCTTCGGTTCTGGTGAGCAACTGGGCAAAAGCAAAGCTGAGGAGAAAGACTGGTGAGGGAATTAAAAGAAGTAAAGACTTCTCTTTAAAAAACCCCATGGATGAAAGGAACTTAAGCGTTTCTTTTATAAAGGAAACTAACTACAATTAGGCTATATAAAAATAACAAATAGTCCAGGAAAAGATAATCAGGAATTTCTTTTTAGCTACTCTTACTTTAGAAGAAAAACGAGACACTCAGTAAGGAGCTGGAAGAAAAAAAATTTAAAACAGATGAAAAATGGATTTTGTAAAAACCTGGATAAAACATGAATCCATGAAACTTCCTGCTGCAGATAAAATTGAAGCTAATATTTCGTAAGATAAAAATGAAGACCAGTTATGAGATGATCAGGAAGCTAAACACCATGGGAATTCTTCACACGACAGTTTTTCAGCCCTTTATGCTGCCCCCTTTACCCCTCCAAAGAAACAAAATCAAATCAGAGACTCAAAGAGAATATAGTGCCATGCTTCAGGGAGGAAAATTAATAATTAAAAAGAAATCTAAAACATAGGCAGGTTATGTTAGAATTGTACTTTACAGATTTGGGATATTCTGTTTGAAACATCTGGCTCTGGCTATAGAGTCAGACTTCTGGACTACATTCCTCTGAGCTATCATGGCAAGTTTAGCTTTTGCCTTTATATTGTGTGTATTTTACTTTTCTGTCTCCCTATCTGTTAGAGACACAGTCAAAGCTTCCTGTGTTTATGGAATGTCTGCAAAAACCACTCGTTTTTTGGGCAGGGAAAACTGACCACAAGTGCTGAATGTTCAGAGGTTTTCTCAAAATTCATCTGATGATTAAAAACAGGCTTTGGGAACAGAATTCTCTCTCTCTTCCATCTCCAAGAGCAGCGTGCTGATTTAAATGCATGCATTTTAAAAGCAAGATGAGTGGGGTGGGAGTTGTTTTGGTTTTTTACTGTTTGCTTGGGATTTTTGTTTGTTTGTTTTAATAAAGGAAAAGTAGAGGAGCTTTTTTTTCCCCAAGTAGCAAGAACTTGGATTGTGTCAACTTTGAACTTTCCAAGTTCTGTTTCGTTTGTGTTTGGATCTCAGCTGGGCATGTTCTCCCACTGTGCGCACACATACAAAGAATCTGCAGCACTTTCTGTGGAGTAAGAGAAATAGCAAGCAAAAGCCCAAACACTCTCACACTTTGCCCAAAATGCTAACTCTTACACCAGTTCTTTGAAAAAGAACCACCACACTCGCCTGGGTCTCTCCCTTTCTTACAGTCTCTGACTAGAGAAGAAAGAAACAAGTAAAGTCTGGAACAGCATTTGCTAGAACCACAGTCCAACATTCTCAGCAGAAAAAAAGAGGAGCACCAGTGCTGCAGTGATTCCCAGCCAGTGGATATCCCCTTGAAAACAGGGTGAGCTGGTATTCACTACAGCAAGCTCTAGCAAGGCAATGCTCTCAGCCTTACTGCACAACTGAGGAACTGAGGTGCAGAAAAGCAAAGCCACTTAACCTACTGTAAAAAATCTCCTGAGAGGAGGGACTTACACTCAGGTCTCCTAATAAGAAAATAGTGAAGCAGTTGCTGGAACATCTCTTCTGGAAGTCCTGTTCACTCCTTACCTTGCTTTCATGATCTTTATTTAGTTGAAGACTTCAGCCAGATACAGAAAAACCTAACGTAATATTGAAAAACTAATAATTCCTTTTTCCTTTGCACCTCTTTTTGGTGCAGTAGCAAGAAGAAATAAAAAAGAAGGAAAAAGGATAGAAGCTATTTTTCTTTGTGAGGACTTGACAATACCAAGCTCAGCTGTAGGACGAATTCCGGTAAGACTGTGAGTCCACCAGCTTTATTTCCTCATTACAACTGATCACATAACAAATCTCAGCTGGATACTCCCCACTGTATTCCCTTCTCACTGCAATGAAGATGTGTATTGGACTCTATGAAGAGCCATAGGGAACAGCACTAACAAGTAATTTTACAGGGACAAACACTCCCTCTCCTCTTTCTCAGGGAGTCTGCACATCTGAAACAGAGCTAAGAGTTGGCACTTGGCATTTGGCAATTCATGGGCCACACAATTTAACCTGGGAAGTCAAGAACATGTTCAAATGAAACTGCAGGGCAATTTTAGATAGAATATACTTACTCACACTGGACTTCAGCTAAGAGACAGGATTTATCAGCACTTGCAAAAATTAGTAGTTAGCTTATGCTATAAGAGATATTGGACAAGCCATGAAACATAAGTCTCTTAGATCCTTCAGTAATGACATGCAAAGGAAGACACGGTACTTTCGGCTTCACATTTGCTGTTGGTTCCATTTTCAAACCATTGTTATTTGTCTTTTTTGTCTAAAAAACCAGAAAAAACTTAAAGATGGAAGTGGTGCAGCATAATCAACAAAGCACACAAAATCAGCAACAGTAAAAACTCTGGAGTTGAAGCAGCCCAGTGCTGCTTCAATTGCTCAAAAACAGAAGAGGGCTTTAGCACATAGCTCTTACCCTGAGGGTAAAGTAACTTGTGTAGGGCCCTCCTCCTAGGATGGTCCCATATACCCTTCAACAATCTTGCAAAAAAGGCTGCAGAAGCCAAAAGTGTAATTATTTAGAAGCTAGGGTGAAAGCAAACGACTGTAAAGGGGGAATGGATTAAAAAAAATTAAACATGGATCCTTCTGTTTTTCAAGTACTGCTTTTTAAAAAGTCAGCTTTACTAAGCTCCAGATACGGCTCCCTTAGCAGACTGCCTGTGGAGACATTCACTAACCAAGGGTATTTTGGAGCAGCTGGTTTCCTTTAATACTTGCATATAAGAAATTGGTGTTTCTCCCTCCCTTTCCCACTGCAGCTCTTTGAGCTTGTCTCAAGTGCCTTGGCCAACTTAATTAGTCCAGTCAGGCCAGACTCATTTCTCTGGCACCAGCATTTAACAGCTCTGGTCACCAAACAGATATTTGGGGGCAGGTTTCATGTGGCTTAATTTTGAAATAATGAGAGAGAGGGAAATTTAAAAATAAAATAAATAGAAAATAGGAAGGCAAGCCTGTGGAGGTGGTGCCATCCATCCATCTGAGAACGAAGAGTGACCTGATCCCACACTTCAGACTTTCACTGCTGCAATGCTGGAGATGATCTGGCAATGGACAGCAGTATGGGCTGTGTATTCTGCAACAACAACCTGCAGATTTCCTTGGAGATGTGGAAAGAAACAACAGTTATAGAACACTATTCCTGGATCACATCATGCCAGTAGATGCAATGCTGTTTTTTAAAAGGCAAGAACCCAATACAATAATCCTACATCTGCAAAAGCCAGCAATTTATTACATTAATTTTATTTCCCATTTATGATTATGTGAAAGGATGAGACAGAACACATCCTGAAGATCACAGATACTCCACAATAGCTTTGCTATTTTACATGGAATATGTTCCCATTCTGCAGTGATGGGGAGCAGCATAGGCCTCTAGTAACACCTTCTAGTCTTCATTCTTACTTTTTTTTTTTAAGAATACAGGTATTATTCTTTCAAATACTTGTGCTTCTGGAAAGCATAAGAAAAGAGTAAGAGAATTACATCTTTAAAGTGATAGGTCTTCACAATGGGAGGACATTAAAATAGTGAAAGATTATTCTTCTGGAACAATCATCAAAGGTAAGAGCGAGCAACTAAACCAGGAAAGAAGCACTAATGAAGAAGTGCTAGGAGACCAACTATAGGATGCATTTGAGGTGATAAATTTTGAGAAACTTCGATTAGATTATTCCCAAAGGAAAACTGTCTGGTAAACAAAATTATTCATAATTAGATTATCTTATTATAAGTTCCTGTTGAAAGAAACCAGTTCTGTAACACAATTAGCAATGAAAAGACAAGAATGACCCTCCCGTCTGTGAACTAGACAGGTTCCACTGTCTGTGTCTTGTAGTACAAACCTGTTTCCTTTTGGTTGTTCAAGGGGTGTACCACGTTTGCCAGCAATACAATTCATTTCTTGAAATATCACTGGGATTTTGTGACAAATAGCTATTAGTAACTGATGATTCAAGTAATACAAGATACAAAATCAGGAAGTCACAATATGCTAGAAACCTAATCAGAACCTTATCTTCACCAAATATTCATGTGCAAAATCCTCTTTTGGGATTCAGAGATTTTTATGCCATACTGTTGTTGTCTTTAATGACAGACTTTGGTAGGCAGAATTAATTCAGAAGACTTCTGATCATACTTGGGGTATGTAAGTATAGTGCAGAGCAAAGACAATGAAGAGTTCTTTGCTTTGATGTGGACTGCAGAGCTGTCAGCCACTGGGAGACATTACAGGTAAGTCAAGCAGAAGGAAGATGACAGATAAAGGATACAACAATGGAGAATTTTGCTAATAATCTGAAAGCAGTTGGAGACGTCCAGGCATGGACATCTCTATAAAAGAACAGGGTGTATATTGAAAGTAGAAGCTACAAAAATGTGTATGTTTAAAATCCTGATAGAATTGTTAAAAGGTTCAACCTCTAGTGCCTTTTGGCTGTGGACTGTGTGATACGCTGTTTTATGAAAACAAAAGCCAGTTCAGATCTTGGAAGTGGAAAAACTTGCATTGTCCTGAGCCACATCAGCTAATAAAACTTGTTTCTCACCACCAGTAATGTACGTGGAGGAGTGCAGCCTTCCTGTGGCCACATTGCCTCACTCTGTGTGGGTGCATCCTTTGCACGGCCCAGGCTGAATTACGACAGAGGGAGCGGGAGGTGTCGCACCCAGATGACAGCACAAAGTGAGCAGTGCCAGAGCTGGGACTTGCAGCTTGCCCCAAGAGAATTCCCTGTTTTCACTGCATTGATTTCCCTCAAGCCAAACCCACACTTTGACGTCACTTTTTGACACCAGTAGGTTGAGTAAAATGACTTAAGCATGACAGTGCATGAGCTAGTTAATTAATACAGGGCTTGGGACAAATAGCATATTATAAGGCAAGCAATTTTTCCTCTAAGTATTGTGATGAGTTGGCACATAAATTAAATTATAGCTATTTGCTCAACATGAGCAAAACCAAGAGAAAGACTTCGGACAAAATGCTTAATTTCTTCCCACCCTCCTCCCTCTGCCTAAATCTAGAGTTAAGATTGTAGGAGAAATCAGTCAAAAAGCTGTAAAACAGCATCTCCTGTAGAAATGTCACAGCTAAATAAGAAAGAGGTATCTTGCCTCAGGCTCTTTCTTGCTTAAGACTCTCTAGAAATCCCAGCACTTGATGCAGTGATCCTGTGACTTTCCCACAGCAGGCAGTGGGAATGACAAACATTCTTTTCAAGGCTATCCCCAGCAGTGGACCCCTCACACAGACTGCTAAAAATCCCTTAATCCCCTCCACTTAATGCTGACCTAAAGAAACAGAAGATGAAAACATAACCTCTGGAATGACCTTAGCTTGCTCTGTAACACCTCACCAAGGGTCAGGGATGTCAAAGAGCTCCCTGCAGGCCCTTGCTGTTCTCTAAGGAATGTGCTGTTTATCAGATCAACCAGAAAGCACCTTTAGAAACACATAACATATACATGAGGCCTACTGGCCATCTTTCTCATGAGAGCTACGTGCAAAGCAGAAGGCAAAATTTACATGTATACAATCAAGACACTGAAACGAAATCTATACAAGTCCAGAGCTGAAACAACAAAACACCTCAAGGCTGCAGCATCAACAGACTGATTCAATGTACTGCTCCACGTTTTTAAGTGTTAGAGACATGCAGTAAGGCCTAGAACACAACTGCAGAGGACAAGACCACTGCTCTGACACATTCTGCTCTCTTCCAAGTATGGATAAATTTGCAGTGACTAGAGAACAAGAAGCCAGGGAATGCTAACCCAGACCCTGGAAAACTTTCAAGGCTAACTGAGCAACTCTCTTTTTTTTTATAATCACAGTTTGGTGTCAGAAGAAATTTAAAAACAGGTCACCATGTCCACTGGACTTAGGGTTTCCCTTGGCAGAGTAGCAAATAGCACAGTCTACCTCCAAAAATCAACTCCCAAATGAGCTGACAGAACCCCAAAGGGAGCTGCTGCTTTAACCACTGTTGCTTCTGAAGGTGCTGCAAGGTTCTGCAGACTGGCCAGGCCTGCAGACCTCAAGAGTTTGATAAGATCAAAGTCCAGAAGAGTAAGGCGAAAGAAGTTCTAGGTGCTATAGCAACTAATCACAAAACTCAGCAATCTGAGATGAATTCTGGCTGCTGACCACGAGCCACTGGAATAAAGATTCTTACGTTTCTTTTTCCTACCTGGTTATATGTTAGCCTGAATTTACTGGAAGTCGTAAATTATGATCACATTTGTATCCCAGCATTTATCACGAGGCACATTACTGGTTTCCTAAAGAGGCAGTTGCCACTAGATTGAACAGCTGCTACTTTCTGCCCTTAGTCATTCTGACTCTCAACAAACACAAGAAATTAAAATCTAGATCTTCCATAGCAGCGCTGACGTGCCAGACCTTTTTGATGGCCATCTAAGTTTAAAACCAGATGGCTTATTCCCCACTGACCATGTTTTAAAGAGCTGAGGGGCCTCAGAGATTATCAGGCCATTTCCTGGCACGCCTTGTTTGATGCACAGAAAGGACACTGCCTCTCTGGCAGAGAGGAATACTCTGGGCTATGCTGCCATCATTCTCACAAACACATCTGAGCTAGCTTGGTAGCACTGTTGCCACGGTGGTACAAAGTTAACCCAAAACCACAGCTTAGGTATTTAGCCAGCTTCTTAAACGGATTTTACAGCCTATTTTGCCTTAGCTATACTACTCCCAGTGTTAAAATAGCCTGTTAAAGGACAAATGTATAAAACCTTCAGTCAGTGCCTTCCATTCTAATTATATTTTCTGCTCTAGTATAGTCTCTGAAAGGAAATGTCTCCAAGAAAGCCATTTTCCAGGGATTTTCTTTCTAAAATATAAAAAGCAGAGATGGAGAAGCAGAATCATGTTTAAAGCAGCTTAAAAGGAAATGCTGGGATCCCCAGAGGGGCTGAGAAACATGTGGGTTTGGGATGAAAAGAACCAAGCCAAGAGCTAGCTGGATACTTCCAGTTTTCACACCATAAATTGCTACATTCCTTAATGTCCAGTCCTCTTTCACACGTAGAAAGAAACTGCATGCAGTAGGATGTAGCAGACAAGACAGAGCTTAGCCAAGGGCACACTGTGTCAGGGACCTTTCGGACTCTCTAGTAATGCAAAGAAAAAGCTGGCACAGGGCCCAGCATCTCTGTAAATCAATACAGCTGTTTATTTAAACCAAATGGCTGGCAACCATATCAAGCTTTGATTGTTGTAGACATTTCCAAAAGGAAATGAATAACATTTCAGGAGATGACAGCAAACCCATGTAAGAACAAAAGAATTCTTTCCAACTAAGTTTTATTCATTATAGGGCATGCTTTCAGTTCACTGCTTGAAGCCAAACAATAGGAGTACCCAGTATTAGCAAAATTATCGTAAAACCCAACAGACAACCAGACAGATACTTCTCCTCAAGTGTTCCTGACTGCAGAAAGTTCCTAAATATATTTGTAGCCATGAATGACATGGGCTTAAGCTTCTCGGTAATGTGTGAGAATCCAATCCCTAGATTTCACTGCCAAGTGCGTTAAAGACTGGCATGGACATGTGCAGTGACACACAATCCACTGGGTGAGAAGCCAGACTTGGCATGACTCAGGCCCAAGGTTCTGTCTGTGTACAGGGACAACTGCGACATTAATTTTCTGCAATGTGATATCTCACTCTAATCCATTTTTTCCCTTTGCAGCTATGGCTGCAGATACAGAAACCTCTCACTTAGAAAAAGATAGGAAAAAAACATGAAAGGGGGAGAATTTGCATCTTTTCACTTCGCCTCCCACTCTATCCTGGACCACACAAATGTTGTTGGGTTTTGTTTGTTTTCCTTTTCAGAGAGATTGCTTTTGTACAGGTGCTCCCTTTCTATCTATTCTCAAGGTTGTTATCAGTTTTTTTAATAACCTCTTGAGAGATGAAAATGGATACGCTTAAAAAAAGCTACAACCTCTGACACTTTTAAGCTATGTTGTCACACTTCATTGGAAAGATGACAGGCTAGGATAAATTTGACAACTTCAAGCGAGCACTGGGAACATGAGACTAAAGTTTCTTCTTTTTACACTAAGCAAGAAAACTGCTTGACTGTGGGTCAGACTTGCAGTTGGTGCAGGAGGATAACAGATATCACTTTGGCCTGTCACTATTTACTGTCAGTAAAATAACATTAACCTCTCCTCCAACATTTGTAATTGACTGCTGGGGGATTTCTGGTTTGAGCAGCACCAAAAGATCAAGACTGAGAAAGTGGTAGATTGTAAAGCAAGTGTAAATTATAGTTCTGCCTGCATTTTGTCATAGCTGTTGCAGAAGTCACAGATTCCAACACATTCATATATTTTTCAAAAAATCTGTAATTCCTGACACACAAGATGCTTTGCCTATGAATATGGTTTCAGAACTGAGATATTTTCTCAAGAAGCCTCCTTAGTTGAAAGCAGGCAACTTCAGGAAGTTAAGAACAATTATTAGGATAGCAAAGGCTCTACAGAGCTATACAGAGACAGGATTCCTTTCATGCAGTACCCACTTGATTAAGAACCATGAGTACCATCTTGCTATTTTTAAGTGGTTTTGAGAAATAAAAGCTATGTGGCTGAGGACTGCTGACTGCTAAAAGATGGTAGGAGAAAAGCTCTTTGTCATTGTGTAGGAGACTTGTAGGGCATAACAGCCAACAGACAGCATTAATAAGTGTTCTAGTAGTTCTGTCATTCACTCCTGCGCTTTCACATATTGCTGGAGCCTCTTGGACACAGTGACGATCCTAAAATTGGTTTTTCAATTCTCAATGAAAGATACCTACAACCTTGGACACAACTCAGACACTCATGAAGAGAGTGAGTCTCTGCTGTGCCAGAGACATAGCAATTTGTTCTGCATTTTTTTTTGTTACTGTGATGTTATTGGTAGAAATTTTGAACAATCAGTCTTTGGCGTTTTAAACCTGACTATAGCCACGAAAATGTAAAAGAGAAGGAGCAAGGAAGAGCTTCCCACAGGTTAGGGTGCTCCAGCTGGCAGCCTGCAGGACTCTCTCCAACCCATCTCTTTCCCATGCTGAGCTCCTCCATCCACACTGATGGATGTGCACCTGACTGCACCTGTGCACAGCAAAGAACCTGGAACATCCCCCACTGGCTCACACAGGCTCTAATTGAGGCCTGAATTCCATCATTACATGATTGTTCTGCCCTACATAACACATGGCTGGCAAACATATGCACTCCATAGCACAAACAATCTTGTGTTATGTTTTATCTTCCCCTCAAACTAATGCTTCAGCCATGGATTAACGTTTGTTTCAAGAAAAGAAGATGGAACAGGAAATCAGTCCTATATTGCTTGAAGCACTACCTGAGCTTCGACTAAAAATCAAAACACTTACCTAAAGTCAAAGTTGTATCAACAAACAAAAAGCAACTAGAACATTAAGAACAGAGATTCAGAATCTGATTTCAGATACTACCACATCAGTCTGGAAATAAGTACTCCCTTACTTGGCTCAAAATAATAGTAATACTAGTCAACATAAACAGTGTCAAGCTCCACGACAGCAAATGTAATACCTTCCCTACCCAATAAAGTAATGCATCATTAAGTACAGTAGTGCATAATTAAGTCTGGTATTAGAAGCAGGAAAGGAGTCCATAGCTCTTCTGAGGTAGAAGTTATGTCCTGAAGAATCTAACTGCTGCTTTCAGAAGTCTACTCCCTCAGGAAAAATGTGCTTGTTCTGGTCTTTGGTGGGGCTGTTGCAATATTCCTAACCCTGTAATCAATGGTGAAGTACAGATGTAACCTTGCTGCTGGTCTGAATATAGAGACTTCATGATATTGTACATACAATCAAGCACATGCAAAAAACTGCTTCTCAACAGCCTGAAAAGTACTTATGATAAACAAGAACAGAAATTATATATATGGTATCAGGAATACTGACTGATCTTAGCCACTTAAACACTGAGTGTTTAAGTCATGTTTAACTTTTTCAACTCTTCTGACACTGATTTTCACAATACACATAACACTGACTACAGAAGGGCACTTCTACTACACCTAGTGACAGGTGTCCTGTACAACTCAGGGAGAGATCACACCCCTCCAGCCTCTGAAGTTCAAATCTCAGGATCTGACCAGCATGGTCAAAACCATACTGTGATCACAAGTAACAGCATAAGGGGAATTCATAGATGAAGGACATGTTTCAGTGTTTAGACAGCGCAGGGGGACACATGGCAGGAAATGCGCTACCTGCTCATCTTCACATAAAAGCAAGTGTATTGCTTCCATTCAAACAAACAGGAGAGAAGGAGACCTGACACATTTTAAATACTCATTCTTTAAGGGCTCATAGGAAATTTTAGCCTGACTCTTCTGAAATCCAGGTCTAAAAGCAGTACAAGTATATCCATCTTGCTGTACACGTGTGTTTTACACTCAAAGGTCTCTTGAAGTTCATGCTGAGGATATGCCGTGATCCCTGCAATACATATTGTAAGGACTGTTACAGTACTAAGAGAAGAGAAGACTTTCAGTTCAATTCAAGTTATGTTTTCAATGAAAACAAGCTTATTCTTACATCTATTGGGCAGCTGAAGCTAAGTACAGGAGCCAAGAGCAAAAGGACACTATTGGCTGTGCAAAACACTTCAGGGTTTGGCAAGCTCTCTGTTCCCATTTCTGTCACACCTCTGCGTGCTTCCTCAGTCTTTCATCACCTCAAAGCTGAGTGCCAACAGTTACAATGTGAAACTCAGGAGTCCACAAACATGGGAATTCAGAGACATGAGCTGTGCACACTGTGCAAATTGCTATTTCCCTAAGAAGCATCAAGTAGGGCCCCTGCCTCTCTTCCCAGGCAAAAACAAAACAGCATTCCCAAAGGCAACAGGTGGAAACCTGGTTTTGGCAGCACAACTTTTTCATGTACTATGGAACACGTGGAAGACGTGCAATGGGCTACAATGCTGCTCTGCCTCCAGGAAATTCCATGCTGAATGGCACACTGTTTGAAGCAGAGAAGGGGAGGAGGAAAAAAAGAACAGAAAGAGAAAAGATCTAAAAAAAATAAAAGAACAGGAGTTGGCTTAACAAAATATTATTTCTGGATTCTACACAGATGCATTAAAACTGCACAGCTTGCAGGGCAGAAGGACTGGATACATGAGCATCTGTATATATTCTCTAGCTTGAGAGAATCTGTGGGAATTGTACAGAAGTTGTGAAGACTGATTTTGAAAAAATGCAAAAACAGCTCACACTTACATCATATACAAAGTAAGAGTATTTGCTATTACCATTTCTGTAGAAGGCTGCTAAATTTTATAAACTTTAATAAGAAATAATTAGGTGGAAGATTGATTATAATTGTGAAGAGCACACTTCCATGTTTATGAAACAAATATTTCTCAACAGGAAGACTTTCAAATCTGGACTTAGTTCTTGCCCTGGCAACTGTGCTTTCTTTTTTTATTTCCTGTAGTTGAAATAAGAAAGCAGACTTCCGTGGCCCAGGGTGTTTCTACTCTCAATTGCCACACATTCTTGTGTTTGGGCAATGTTTCTTGCAAAATATTGATTTTCTTTCATTTAAATTATTAAATATATTCATTGTGTTTTTTTTGGTTTTTTTAACCTTGTTGGTTAAAAAAAAAGCACAACAAAAAAAGCCCCAAACCACCACTGTTTAAAATCCACTATCCCTTTATCTCCTACCAACTCCTTTTACACAGGGCTATTTCCTAGACCACTTACTTGTAGTTCCCTTCATAAACCCAAGAAAGAAAGACTCACGTTGAGCTAATGATCAATTAAGACTGATGCTTGTCCCCCAAACTCTAACATTTGATCAACAATAATACAAATGTTTGTATGGTTGCCCAGTTAGTAATAATGAAAAAAACCAAACCAGCTGAAGATTCTGTCACATCCAGCCCATTCCTGAATCTGTTCTGCAAGAACAAAGCAGTTCTCTGCAGTGCAACATAGCTCAGAAGATATTCTGGATCTCAAAGAAACAACTCTGGAAATACATTGTGACTTCTAATGTCTTTTGACAGCTTTTGTTCTGAGCTCTGCAAACTTACCTTGGTGCTTTGGGATTGGGGCCATAATGTTTGGTGGCGGCTGGTCTTTACTTCTTCCAACATTATCACATTTATCTTTTTAGATGAAATCTGCTGCTTTTTCACCAACATATCTAACTCAATCTTCCCACAAACACATTAGCACATGGTACTTGGAGGTCAAAGTCAAAACCAGAGAACAGAACTGTTTGTATTTGTTGGCATTATTCTACATTCACCCTGCTTTAGGCTCCCTGATATAGGCCACAAGAATAAAAGTTAAGTGTCTGGAAATGGAGCTGTAAATTCCACACTAATTCATTGGAAAGGAAAGGACACAGGTTAGTCATATGTGTATTGTTATCTTCTTATTCACAGGTGAAATAATTGACAGGTTTTTGGTTGTGCATCATTCTGGTCACTGTTAGAGAGCAGTAAATACAAATACCAGAAAATGGCAAGGGGAATTACAGGATTTGGTAGCATGTGTCATTACATTTTAGAATTTGTGGACACAGCAGCAATAGAGGTGATACTGATGAAAGCTTTTCCTATCACTTTCCTCCCACTTCATAATCATTCCAAGCACTTCTGGTTATTGCAGATCTAAAGTACAATACCTACAAAACAGAAAAGATCCCTTACGTGTAATGACATTCTTCCGCTTCTCTGACTGGATATAATACTACCATCTTTCCAGTCTCTGCAAAAGTGTAAGCAAATGCCTGTAAAGAAGTCTTTTGTGCAAAACAACCTGCTAAATTTATCACATTGATCATTCCAAAAAGTGGACTTAATTTCTTAGGGACATGCCAGCATAGGAAGGACTTGGACTCGTTGGTGCCAGTCCAAAGGAGGGCCACAGAAATGATCAGAGGGCTAAAACACCTTTCCTGCAAAGAAAGTTGAGGTTGTTCAGCCTGGAGAAGAAAAGGCTCCAGGAAGACCTTATTGCTGCCTTTCAGTACAGCAGTAAAGGGGGGTTATTTTGAGCAGGGCCTTTTGTGATAGGACAAGGGGTGATGGTTTTAAACTAAAAGAAGATAGATTTAGACAAGACTTAAAGTAGAAATGTTTACAATGAGGGTGATGAAACACCACAACGGGTTGCCCAGAGAGGCTGTAGGTGCTCCATGACTGGAAACAGTCCAGGTCAGGTTGCACAGGGCCCTGAGCAAACTAGATCTAATTGAGTGTGTCCCTGCTCATTGCAGGAAGGTTGGACTAGATGACCTTTAAAAGTCCCTTGCAAACCAAACTATGCAATGACTCTATGCTGAAAACATGAAGTTTAAAATGTTGTGGCAGCAGACATATAATGAATTAAAGGAAGTACTTGACAGCTTCTCTGTTGAGGTGGCATCCACGTTACCTTGATAAAAGCTGGAGGGAAGACACAATGGGTAAAAGGCGTAAGTTCTTTTTTCCCTGGACAGACTGACCTTTTCTTCAGAGGTAGGGAGTGACCCCACACAGGCCTTTTGTTTCTGACAGAACAGTCATGTTGGCTGGCACTCCACGTATTGAACTTGGAGTCTCCCAAGCTGAACGCATGAGCTACCAGAGCCCAAACTCAGGAGCTAACACTTTCTGGCTGGGGCAACAGCTGACTAATAACATTTTGTGGGTTGGGCACAGAGACAGACTTACACCACAGTCTCACTGACAGGTTTCATTTGAGCAGTTTTTGAGTTTACTGCTGGTAAATATACATTAAAAGAATGCGCTGTGGAAAATTTCTGCCAAGTTGCTGTCCATTTGGGTAAAACCAGAGCACTTGCAATAAAACCTGAAGCTGGAGCAGGCAATGTATGCTCCAGTTTGAAAACACAGTGAATTTTCTCTTTCATCCTTCCAGCTCAGTCATACCACAGGCATGTACTTTAACAAGCAGTTTGAGATATACATTTAAAACACTGATTCGCCTCAATAAAAAATTCTGGGATCAAGGCTTCTCATTTAATATTGAGAATGACTCATTGCACCCTTGAATGTTTGACCTGCCGAGGCACTATTTATCATAGATTTGTAACTAGTAAAACTACATAAATACACACATCAATTACCAAGGTGTTTGCTGTGTAAATGCAGGGAGGGGTCTCAGATTTCCAGTAATTCCCCTTCACCCAGTTTTACATGCTCATCAGGTCTTTATTACTACAGCTTCAGGGATTCCTCACATCCAGGCCCTGATAACAAGAGGATGGGTTAGTGATGAGACCAAAGGGAAGTGGAGGCCAGTGTTCCAACATGCTTCTCTGCTCGGGGCTAATGTTAATTCTAAAGGCTTGGTATCAGTTCCATCATGTTTTTAAACCGTATAGCTTTCAGCTAACTAACACATAGGTACCAGCACGCTCGTGATTCCCCTCCAGAAAGCTCTTCTGCAATCTGCCTGCTGGTCACAAATGCATTAAATGACAGGCAGCATTTGGATCTCCTCTGATGCTCTTCCATGTCACTGGAGAACTCCAGGTCTAGGAAAGGGACACTATATGTGCATCATTTGGAAGCTGCTCTCTTCTAATGGTTTGCTAGATCTTCAGCTTAGTTCTAAACACAATTGTTTTCGAGGGTTTAATCAACTGATCAGTATTTGCCATAGGCTCAGTCAAGGCAGTATGGCAGGGATCCTGCTCTAGAGGCAGTCATGCATTTACTCCTTGGGAAGATCTCCAGGTGTCAGAGCTACAGATAACAGTGGTAAGCTTTCAGACAAAGACCTTTCCCTTGGTTATCCATCTGTGTTTATACAAGGCCAGGACCATCCTGAAATAATTTGCCTTGGTAGCCTGGATATGTTTGCACAATGCCTATTTACATTACACCTGGCTCATACCAACACAATGAGCTGCTTACTTTCATTATCACTAAGTACATTACCAAGCTTGAAAGAATGCAGCTGTTAGAGATCAAGGAGGATCCCATAGCACTCCCTTGTTGAGAGCAATAAATTTTGCTCTGCAAAGCACCTGTACTTTTTTAAACCTCAAAACCCAGAGCCAGCCTGAATCGCGATAGGGAAAAGGGGATGTGCAACATGAAACCACTACAATTAGGCAATAGCAAACACCGTTCACACAGGCCTGTGAACTGGACGGCTGACATTTATTTTACTTGCCAACTCAGCTCCTTAGCTTGCTTCCACGAAACCTAAAACTCATCTGCCAAAACCTACTGTAAAGGTTATGTCACCTTCGTCCAAACATCACCTGTTTCCCATAAAAAGCTTATGAAACATCAAGAATATCTGTAAAGGAAAGTACTTATTTCAATGCAAGCAATTAATGAAAATGCAGGTGCTAGACAGATAATTTGTGATTTATGAATGCAATCTGCATTGTAGTAAGTGTGTCCCCATTAACAAGTGCCTTATAGTTTAATTGGTCCTCAATATCTAAAAGGTTTGTCACTCAAAAATCTTGACTGAAGGCTACCATAACACTCTGTAACATGTTTTTAACAAATGGTTATTCGTGGTGATGTCAGACAGCATAGTTAACTTCTGAGCCTTTCTGTACATGGGGGAAGATGGTTTATCATACAGCATCTATTGTATCTAGCACTGAACTGGGCTGCTGAAGATCTGAACTCCTTTCTTTACTTGACTGCATGCTCACATCCGTTCTTTTGGCTATTAAATTAAGTTACGTGTACTGGTGTTTGTGTAAAGTTTCTTGAAGCAGACCGTGGCTACTCAGTGCTTCTACAGCCCTGAAGGGTTCTCTGTTTTGTAATTGATTCCTCTGCAGATAACTGCAACAAAAGTAACATGGAGATCTTGCAAAAACAAGACAAGGCAAGACTTGGAGGGTGTGGTTCTTCTTCTC
Source organism: Gymnorhina tibicen (assembly GCA_013399875.1). NCBI lineage: Eukaryota > Metazoa > Chordata > Aves > Passeriformes > Artamidae > Gymnorhina > Gymnorhina tibicen. The sequence goes on along the minus strand of VXAZ01004636.1, from coordinate 1,611,283 downwards.
ATCTGTTTTTGAATGACTTCACAAACCTGATGGCCAGATCCAGTGACGGACATACATTCTAAGGCTTTCTGAAGAACGGAAGAAAATTAAGTCAGTTCTGATTTTCTAGATTTTGGACTAGCTAAGTACATGCACCCCTCCCTTGTCTATTAGTCTCATGACAGATCTGTTTAGCTTAAAAAACCAGATAATGCAAAACATAGAAACCATTTGTGTGAACCTATGCTATATGGCTACCAAATAAGAGTTGGCTGGATATAAGGAGATGTAGTTGCATAAGATTGCAGGGATATTGCTGATCCTTCTAAACTATAAGTCAAACTCTCTCACAGAAGTGAACACTCTAATACCCTAATTTCTACAATTTTATAGTAATAATAAATTGAAGTTGAGTTTTTTTCCAGATTTTGAGTTTACGTGACCCTTCCAGGTTTTTTTGCCATACATAGCAATTTAAACAAAGCACCTTAGCCTACCTTTGCCTAATCTGAGATTCTTATGCACTTAAGTTACTGTAGGAGCCAGATCATGCATTGGTGTAGAAGCTGGGTCTCACTGCAAATCATCCTGTACTGCATGGCCCACACTCACACGGAGCAAGCTGGCAGAGCTGGTACAATAGGGGGAAGCAGTCTACGTTTCAGCTCTGCTTTTTCTTACTTACCAGGCACAATCTCTCAACACAGGTTTATTACATACTGAAGAAACAGGAATGTTGTACTGCTATTTCCACCGAATGAAACCTGGACACAAAATCAGCAGCCCAGAAACAAGCAGATTATACATTTGCATGCCAGAGAGGGGAACTCAGACAAATTCACAGCATGCAAGTGCCTTATTCAACATCTCAATTTATTTCCTGCACTGTAATTGTTTGGGAGTTTTCAGTCATGGGAATTCTGCTGCTTGTCATTGCAGGCATGAAAGATATTAAACAAAGTAATCAACTGAATGAGCTCAGAAATACAGGTTGCTTTATTATGTCAGAATCACATACTGCAGTTCTTGCCTCTCCCAGTAACAACAAAAGGTTATCTGTGAACATTGCAGGTGAAACACTAAACCTTTTAAAATTTCTTGGACAGAGATCTGACAGGGATGTTTCAGTTTGTTACATTTAATGTTTTAATTTCTTATTCAATTATTTTGTTTGGTTTGTTGTGGCTTTCGTTTTTTTACTAGAAGGTGCTATGAGGTGAGAAGGAAACTCACACTAAGCTCCTTAAATTCTTTGTGGCTCTGGCTTCCAGCCTGAAAAGAACATTTCATATGGTTTTATTTTGCTGGTCTTTAAAGGTCTATAAGCAGTATTTCTATCACAATAGACCAAAGTGACAGAAATTTCATAGCCACAGCTCATCTTCTGTTAGAAAAGCGAGTCTTGAAACTATCTCTGATATTGTAGGATCATCAAATTTACCACTACTGGCTCCCACCTTTGACCTCATCTGCTACTCAGAAATTCCTGTCTGGCCACTTTCCGTCTGGTTTTCATGCATGTATACAACTTGGTTTCCTGTTCAGAACAACACAGAATGCAACTCTCTTCTTTCTGTTTAGTCAGAGAGCTGCCTGCATGTTCACAAAATTAAAAAAAAAAAAGTACAAGTGATGCTACAGCTATTTAGTCTTTAACATGCTGGTCATCACTCTTAATAGGCAGCTGTGCTGTTTTTAGTTCACCCCACTGTGAGGTTTAGAAATATTTATTCCCTTTGTCACTGTTTGTTTAAGGATTGTCACTCTCTGCAATTCATAAATGCCAGATCAAGTTCCTCTTGCTTCTAGCTTGCCCTTAGGCATTGAAATTTGCTCCTGAAACTTTTGGAGGGGGACTTTCCCATAAATTCACTTAAGCCCAGGAAGAGTCTAATTTATCCCTTCTCATGTTACCCATGTCAGAGAGCTTGTTCATATGGCACTGCTCTGACGCCTCTACTCCACGTGGTCTCGTACATTTGGCTGCTGGAGGACCCTGTGGAGGATTCTGCTCCCACTGACTTTCATGCTTTTCTGGAACTGGCAGTTGGGAAAATTGATTCTCTCACTCTTTACCGTGTCCCATCAGCCCTGGAAATGACTCTTTTGCAGATATTTAAAAAACTGATGAGTTGCTTTTGCATGACAATCCAATGCAGTCATGTGAGTCATGTTTCATGAGAGTGAAAAATTCTGTCAAAATTCAATGCACACAGCAAAATAAAGAGCACTGCACTGAAGTATTCTGGATGAGATGTTAATAATATTGAACTATTGAAATTAATTGCTTTGATATTTCTTGTTTCAGAACTAGCCTTCTGCACAAGAATTTAATGAAACACACAATCTAAAAAAATTGAGATTGAACAAAGTGTATCAATGTATTTACAAATATTCTTCATCCTCTTCTCTCTCTGTCCCAGATACATAGATAGAAGTGCATCTTCATACTTCAAATTATAAACAGAGGATCACAAACACATGGAGAAAAACGTATTGCCACTTCAACTACCTGTCAGCAGATGCGGGCATACAATGTCAATTTTCTATTCAACAGTGTTTCAGACATCCTCCTTGAAACATCACACTTGTTTTTCAACTGGTCCATGAGTATGTTTCTTTGCTTCATTAGATTGCTCTGACATGCAAATCTTGAACTAATCTGGAGCACAAATTGCCTCTGAGTTACTCAATCAGGTTTTCTTAGCACAATTACAACAGCAGTTCAGGAACCAAAATGTCAAAGCATATGGAAGACTTACTTCTAGGGAAGGAAGTTACTAGACCAGAATGGTAAACATTTCTGGTTGCATTCCTGGACATGAAGCTAATCTGCTGCTGAACACTGGGGATACATTAAACTCAACATGACTTGAAAAAGTCCTGTTTTAAAGCTGAAAAAATGCAGAGGCAGATTCTGGTAGATTTAAAATAAACCTTTAAAATCTATCATAACATGCAACTTTCTGCATCTTCTTCAGGGGAAAGGCAAGAATAGAGAACACTTCAAGTTTTGTTCAAGTTATCTCCATGTTTTAAGCTGTAAAAAGGCATAATTTCTTCTGGGAACATGTCCCTGCGTCATGTTGACACCAGCAGAAATAAAGAGCCATGAGCTGTACCAATAGCTATTTTCAGAGTGGATAGAGTCAGGCACAGTGGTATTAATTCAAGAGAGCAGGAAAGGGAGGCAGCATAATCAGCTTAAATGAAACATGAGAAATCATCCATGTAGGAAAGACTGGACAATGTCTTGTAAGGAAAAGGTAACTCATGCAATTTCTCCAACTGAGGTAAGGTCAACAACTCTACCTGGAATCCCAGCTCTGTGACATCACCAGCTCCTGAAGTCATAGTGAGTTGAGAGAAATGAAAATTCTGGCAATTTGATGACATCACTGAGTAGGACTTCCTCTTGTGACTTGCCGTCCTTAGAGGATATAGAGGGTTCATGTCCTTTTAAAAGGAAGAATGCTACCTTCCTATTCATGTTCTAGATTTTTGTTTTCTCCCTTGAGAGCTGGCATATATAACTACCCCTGCTTGATGTCATATTGAAACAAACTCCCAAGCAGAGGTGCAGTAGTATAAAGTTAATATAAAGGCTGAAACTTCAAGAGGAGGCCTTGAGCTCCTTCCTCACATTTCCCTACTTTCCTTTACCCTCATGATGGCTTGGTACCTTCTAGTCAGAACTTGAAAGCGCACAGAAGCAAAAGGTCCTGAAAGGTGAAAGTTAACTGAATGTGCATGACTTGAGGCTTAGCTATGGTCTCTGAAGAGTTTTTATGTTGTAATTATACTCCATTGCTTGTTGCACAGCAATGCCTACACATGCCGGTTCAGAAATCAAAATCCTGCACTATGGTTGGTACTGCCTCAGCATATGCAAGTGAGTTTTTGCTCCACAAACTGGTTTTGTTCAAAATGAAAGAATCAAGCAGAGGTTTAGTGATAGTAGCATGCAAATACTAGCACTCTCATGCTATTCTGAACTCAAATGCCCAAAACCAAAAGCAACTTGTGCACTCCAAGAATGGCCAGGAAACAGGTGTGAACTGAGAATATCTGTAATGGTCCAGAGAAAACAGCTCAGTATGTACCCACAATGGAGAATCAGAAGAAATCATATAAGACACTAAAAATTATTATTCTGATACTATTTACAGACAATTTTACAGGACATTGTCTTTATTTAAGTAACATCTCCTGCTTTCCCATGTTTCCTTCCCTGTTATTGCTTACTGTCTACATGTTACAGAGTCCATCTCTTGATGTTATTTATGCTGATAAATAAATTACAGGAGGTTCCTCTCTGACGACCCATAGTGTACACAGTAACAATGTTATGCCACAGTTCAGAAATATACAGAGTCACTGGAAAAACCTCTAAGAGTCAAGACTGACTGTGAGGCTGGAAGTTGATCCACATTATCCTGTGGCTTACATGCTATCCTAACCTATTTTCCTGTACCAAGGGTTCCTTTCACAGAAGCAAAGAAAAAGCAGAATAGCAAATGTCATCATCTGGCTGCAGTTATAGTTTAGTCATGGAAATCAGAAGCATTATTCTAATCTACTGTAGTATTCAGCACAGAATATTCTATTCTCTACCATATTCTGTGGTAGAAGTGTAGCAAAGCTCAGCTCTGTGCCCTCACAGCTGAGCTCAGGGACCCCTCTCTTACTTGCACATTCAGCCATAACCTTGAAAGATATACCAAGGAGGCCAATCAAAATGTTCCCCACCCAGGGCAGGAAAAAGAAAACTCCTAATTACAAACCATTTCCCAACCCTTTTTCCTCAGGGTCTACTTCCAAACCCCATATTCAAATATAAGATATGCCAATTCAGAGAGCAAAGCACCAAATTCCCTGATCTGCCCTTCCTGCCTAAGGAGCAGGAAGGAAAGGGGAACACCCTTCTCCTGATAACCTCAGCCCCAGCTGCTTGTCTGCCCAACACCTTTAGCTTGGCTGTAATGTGACCCAGAGCACGCTGACTATTCACTGTACAGACATGCTCACGTCCTGAGCATGAAAATGAACACATGAACAGCAGCTAGGAGTTTTTGCTTAATCATTCAGCTATGCAGACACAGGATCCTTACAAGCAAACTACTGTTTTCTAAAAACACAGCTAGAGATGTTTCCTCTAGAAAAATCAACATTCTTGTCTCAAACTGGAATTTAATATAGTAATTTTTATTTTTTGAATGAATTTGTGTGGTCAAGTTATAGTTTTGAAAGGAAACCTAATCCACATAAAGTTAAGAAAAATGTGAAATATAATCTAAGAATGTCTTCCAAAGCAAAAGCTAGATCAAAAGAGAGATCCTTCAGGACAGAAGGAGCAGCTCAATTGAAGCAGCTCCATTTGATTCATTATGTACAAACTAAACAAGAAATCCCTGGAAGAGAACTTGGGAGACCTGCTCTGTTGGCTCCAGTTTCAGATGGCTAGCATGCCTCTGCTTTATTGACATTTCATGTACAATAATGCATTTGAGAAGAAAATGGAACTGTACCTTATGAAAAAAAGGAAGAAGTGAGACAATTGCTTAGTGAAAAGAAAGGATGAAAGAGTACATCTATTTTTTTACATGGCTGTGAAAAAAATTCCAGTATCATTACTGGCTTAATTTACAGATAATCTCAATATGGGATCCAAAACAAACCATGAATAAGCAAACAAAATGTATTACAAGCAAAAGACCTTGAAAACAACTGAACTTCTTAAAGCAAAACTACAGAGGTGTCTGCAATTTGAGGTTTAATTTATGAGTCTATTGCCATGCTAAGAATTGTTGCATATGCCTCCTGAAAAGAGGAGAGACCTGTTACACCCCAAGTGAGAGGATTTAGAAGGACAGCAGATTAGTAATCATTCAAATAGAGACTTGTCATGAACTATGCACAAACAGAAGCAGCTCATCCAACACCGACACACCTTCAGAAAAATCTCTTCTGTGATTCACAGATGAACTATGATGCAACCTCCACTGCTCTGCTCCCAGTTGATAATGAGAGTCTCAGGTACCCCACACAAAAACAAAGTCTTGTATCTTGTTCCACTGTTAGTGTTCTGATTCACCATGGTTTATAATGGTAGTCTTGGAACAGCCTGAGGGTCCAAGAACAGGCTCTTACAAATGATGCTCTGTCTATCACAGGCCACCTAGGATTTACAAGAATTTTGTCTTTGTTTATCTGAGGAAATCAATTGGAATAGATGCATGAAAAGAGTAGTACCCTGCATAGACATTAAAATAACTCAAATATCTTATCCTAGGATCTGGAGGACAGGAAAAGTATCAGTCCAAGGAAGATCCAGAGGAGGCTAAGCAAGCATGAAGAATTGGCAGCAAGGGGGCTAATAATTTTTCATTGTGAAGTTTCACCCAACAGTTTTCACTTTAGATTCCCAGGAAATCTGAATACACATACCATACCTCCTCTGTAAGTACCAGCAATTCAAGTTGCTTACATGATTTCCAAAAGCTTGCCTGTTTATCCTTCTTAAATTCCACAATACAGAATTGATATGGTATGAAGTACTTTCCTGATAGCATTTAAAATTCTCTTTGATGCAGAGACTATCTTGCTGATTATATCTGAAATACATCTTGTAATTTCTCTAAGCCAAATGACTGCATTTTTTATTCATCCATTTGTTTACTGGATTTTGATCTATGCAAGGAGTAATTGGACAAGTGAACAGAGTAAACAAAAGCATATGACTGTCCTGATTTAAAGACACCACTGTGTTCAGCAAATTTGCCTTGTCTTTCTTCACCTGTTTAGCATTTTAATTGTTAACAATTGGTCTTCTACCGGTAGGCCTAAATCAAGGCTCTGAAAAGAAATATTTGGGGAATATGGATCCATTTCAGGTCCATCTCTGTCCATGTCTTACTTTTGAGATGTCTCACAGATGTTAAGTATGACCTTCTAGGTTCCCCTCTTTCCTTGGTGAGGGACCTCTGAGGCTGGTGATGTGCATGTACAGCAGCCAGGTCACCGCACAGAGAAGGAATACCACCACCACCACCACTCACACCTCACTGCAGAGCTGTGCCCTTTTAACCAGCCCCCTCGCTTCTGCAGGGTGGTGCAGTTCCTGGTCAGGCAACAACGCTGTTTGGCTTGGTAATTTTTCTGCCTCCAGCTGGTAACCTTATGCCAATACTATCCACTCCTTTTTCCTTGTGATGTTTATCATCTGCCATTGCTTGGAGAAATAAACCACACTCACCACAGGCTGAGGAAAACAGATCCAAAATCACTACTCCTTGCTGGTAACTTTTGAAGATGCTGCCTACCACGGAACAATATGTACCAGTGTGCTGTGCACAGCACCAAATCTCAACCACTGACAATGGAGAAAACAGGATATCTTGTTATCATTTTCTTTGAAGCTGATGTCAGAACTCAAAAAAGGGCTTCCATCCCAAGAGAAAAAAATCAAGGGGCTTGCCTGACAGCGGATCCTGACTCCATGATGCCCCAAATACACTCCCAAGTTTACAACACACTGGATACTGTTGCAGCCAGCCCACTCTGGTAACTCATTCCTGTCTTGCTTGGGCCAATACAGCAGGAAAGATATTGTGGGGCTGAACCAATACACAGACAACAGTCTGCTGTTATCAGGAACACACACTTCAGCCTATCACCCAGATCCTTACCTCTCAGGACAAGGGAAAAGTGCCTTGTCAAACTGCCACTTACTAAGGAGAGTAGTATAAAGTGTACAACAGCAGTGAGGATTCAGTTGCCAGATGCCACAGCTCTGGGGGTTTTTGTTTTGTTTAGGTTTGTTTTTTAATAACAGGTAGGCACAGTCTCTCTGAATATAGAGCAAATATCTGTGAGAATGGTATAGTGGAAGGTGATGAGTGGGATGGGACAGTTTTCAGGTCATCAGACATTTGGTTTTTGATTAACTATTTGTTAAAAAAGCTATTTTCTACTATGACTCCACACAACTTCAATCAGTAATAAAATCTTTCACTTGCTTTTAACAAACTGACTTCAGTATTATAAGGAATTTAAATAGCTCACAAAGAATGCAGTAAATCTCTTGCCCCTTCTCTGTTTGAGGCAACAGTTCTTTAATTGCTTAGCAGAACGATGCTGGAGATCTTTTAAAAAATGCAGGAAATTCAGGCCCAAGCTAGAGCCTCATGTGTAAATAAGAATGGAAAATTCAGTTCTACTGTCTAGGAATTTTTCCAAAAGTGTAATTTCTACAATGGGAAATAAAACTTCCTTTGAAATAATAAAAGGACATGACAATTTTAATCAAGAGTCCAGTAAAATGAAATTTCATAGCCTAAGTTTTAGCAGTACAAAGATGATCTTGAACATCACTGGCTTAATTTGATTCTGGGAAACAGATTGTAGGCTCACGGCAGCAAGATCATGCGGCTGCTCACTCCAGAGACTTCCCCAGGAAATCCCTGACCACGGGATAAATTTCTGCTAACAAATAGTGTCATCAGCAGACTAGATTTTTAGAGTTTACCTTTGGCAATGGTGGGGGTTGTCCAGAAAACAAGCAGAGTGCAAGAACTGGCTGCAGGCTGGCTGAACCCAGCAGAGGAACCTGGCAGAGGCACTTATTGTCTGTTGCCAGGAAAGAGGATCCAATTTCACAGGTCTTTGCAACAAGACCCGTGACAGTCCAGTTGTGTGAGCACACCCTGAAAAATACTTAGGGGCAGCCAACTTCTACACAGACATTAAAAGATGAGTTTTTACTACAAAAAGCTCAAGCAAACAACTTCTTTTCTTTTTTTTTTTCCTCCCCTGTATCAGAGAGCTTTTGCAACAAAGTGACCTTTAGGAGCTGGATTCATCGATATCTAAGTAATCCTATACTCACCCAAAACAACTTCTGCCCCTCCTTCACTGATAAGAAGCAAGGTGTGGGGTAAGCAAGACTGATTTAAACTAAATACCAAGTCTTTTTGAGAAGGGCATCTCACAGCAGAGCTTGTTTGGACTGCACATTCATAAGCAAACTAGACATACAAACACACAAACCTTAGCTACCAGATTAAAACTTCCATATCAAAATAAGATGAAGCTGGAGGTAAAAAGCCCTATGCATTTACATTCCAGAGTAAGAGATGCACTGCCTTGCATGACTTTGTTAAAGGGTACAAGTGTTTGATCTGTATATACAAAATTTCTAAAAATAAAACCAGGCGTAGGAGTCTTTATAAACTTGTGAGAAAAACATGTGGCTAAAGCCTCCCCTTTTCAGCCCTTTCTCACAGTTACTCTTTCAAACTGAAACTCACCTTTGCACTTTGACAGCCTGCCTATGAAACACTGCCCTGCTTGTCACTTGCAGTGATTGGTATGTGGCACAATGCATCCTGCTTGGCAGATCTGTGGGAGAAGGGAGATCATTTTACTCAGCAGACTGGGCACACTTATTTCACATACAGCATTCTCTGAAGCTGTTTCAGAGATGGGACAAAAAACTTCACCTCTATGTGCAACTGTTTGCCCTCCAGGTAGATATCTGATAGGGAAAAACTGCTCAAACAGTGGACAGAAGGAATATAGTCCAGGGTTTATAGTGCTGCAGAGGAGTTCTTTGGTTCTGCCTGGCTCTTGTTCAGTACACGTAGGCTTGTAGTGCTCTGGCTAATTAGGGGGCCACTCACACAGGAAAGGAAAGTAGAAGCTTGACAGAATTTGATTTCAAGAGTCTCCCAGAGAAAACATTTTCTAAACAACATGACCCCGTGTAGAAAGGTACTTAGTATTGACTCAGGAATGGTATTTCACTCCCCTCATCACATTCCTAGATAACCCTGAGCAAGAGGGGACGATGCAAACTAGAAGATCCCAATCAGTCCACATCATTTGGAGAGAGTTCAGTAATAGAGGTTGTGCAGGAATGCTCTCCTGTGAGCTCTGTGTAACATTAAATTTTTAACCTGTCAAAGCCCACCGCCCACAGAAGGCCCAAAGCAGTGAAACAGCTTAAACAAGCACATCAGCAGCAGGCAGAACTCCAGAACACTATGACAAAGAAAGAAGCAGGCAAGAAAACCAGCAAAAAACATACACTACATCTAGGGTAGCGATGGGCCAAAAAAAAAAAAAATTAGTCTTCTGAAGATTTAAAAAGATACTGCAATGACTCAGATTTTTAGACTTCTAAATCCTCAGACAAACAGGTAAATGCGGTTTGGGGTGAACTTCTGTTCAGAGGTGAGCTCAGATGCACGCTTCTCCTGTGCAAAGCCTGTGTTGTTCAGCCAATCTGATCTCACCAGGGAAGCCCAAAATCTTATCCTGCAGAGCAGAGGATGTGGAACTACATTTCCCTAGACCTCTGCAGGATGGGATCTCCAGGCCCAGGAACATCCCTAGCATGGCAAAGTGGCTAAGCACAGAAAACCTCAGCTGGCTGGGCAGAGGGGAACACAGCAACCCCTCAGTCTCTCAGACACCACAGCTCTAAGGGGAGGCTGGCTGGACTCCACTCTAACGTCACAGGTAGAACACCACCATGATAACACCATTTCCTTTTCGTGATTCTAAAACTGTAATTTTGAATTTGCTAGTACATATATTCAGAATCACAGTACTAGAATGGTTACCACTGTTAAGCCAAGTAAAATTATGAGATATCCAGCCTGAAATTTGCTCCACCCAATGAAATTACCCCTCACCTCCCCATTAAAAAAGCCTGTTCCAATGCCTGCTGAAATCTGCCAAAGCTTTTGCTGTGGCTTTGAAGGCTTCTTCAGCATTTCAAAGCTTCCCAGGAAACCTGTATTAGAAATTACTTAACAGAAATGGAAGCTGAGAGTAAGCTCCAAAATTCGAATCCAATTTTTAGAAAAAACTCAGTGCTGGGAAAGATTAAGAATGAAGGAATTGCTCAGGGTCTATTTGTATTAGAACATGTGGCAAAGGAGAAAAGAGGTGAAGAAAAGCTGTGCTTGGCTAAGTTTTGGGGTTGGTTTAGGTTCATGCGTGGTTGCAGCACTTTTCTATTCTCTCCTCAAGAAAGTAAATTAATGTATCAATCCTAGGTCAGCACTTCTGACAGAAATCACAGTTGAAATATAGTACTGGCGGTGCTTCCACTGAACAATACACAGCAAAAAATGCCATTTCCACCCACAAAGGCTGCCAGCGCAAGCTGCTGCTCTGAATTCAAACCAGAGACATTGTTTATTTGGCATGAAGTTGCTGCTGAGGTTAATTCTTTTGTAAAACTTCATTTTATTTGGAGTATGACATTTGGTGAATCATATGATTTTAGTGGTATGAACTCCTTAATGGGAGAAAATATTAGATCAGTAATGAAAGTGCACTCCAAAACCAACTTTGATACAGTAACAATGGAAGGCAATAAGAGAACAAGAGCTGTTTTGAGTTTTTTTCTTCTAGATTACTTATATTCTGTGTTCAGAATGCTACTAATTTTTAACTTATGTAACTAATGTGTACTAATTAAGGAGGCACCTTCCTCAATAGGAGCCTGCTAAATGAATTGAACTATTGCTCCCCCAACTAGATTAACATCTTTTAAGAGAGTTGAGATTTTTTGGGAGCCACAGCCAGCCAGTTACAGCTTGTTATATGTTGCTACAGGGACCATAATCAAAGAGCAATGAGTTTGTTTCTCTGAGAGTTTCTGCTATGGTACAAATCCAGCACTACTCCCTCCTGAAGAATGCTTCTACTCTGAAAGTCTGGGGACAATGCAGGTCAGCACCCCTGCAGCATTTGCAGCGAGTAACAAGAAACTGCTCTGGCCTAGAAGTTACAGAACAAGTCACAGCACAGGGGAAAATGTCTTCCACACAGCAATTCCAAGCAGAGACCTGAATTGTTTTGCTGGTGCACTAGATAAGGATGTGTGAAAGAAAAGAACAATAAATATCTCATTGTCTCATTATAAACCATGCAGCAGTATACAGCTCTGCATCTGAGAAACGATCTCACTCTCTCATTCTTTTGCTTTTATTCTCACCTTCTGTATTTTGCCAGTTCAGTGTCTGTTGTGCTCCTTCCTTAGGTGCTTATATTTGCTCTACTGTGGGACTCAGCCAGACAGGAGAGCAGCAGCTTTTTCCTCTTGCAGCAATCTCCTGAAGTAACTTTTCTGAGCAGTGTGCTGCTCTTTCTTCATGTTCTTACTCTGTTAAACTACATTACAAAAATTAAGGATGTCATGTTCAGCATACCTCCACAAGTTCATGTAGTTAATCATGTGCCTAAAGGTGGGTCTGGGCTTAGGAAAAACTCTTAGCATGTACTCTCTTAGCAGTCAGTTCTGTAGCTCAGGACAATGTTAACAGCACCTGCCACCATGTTCAAAAATCGCCATACAGCATTTTATAAACCAGAAGCCTCCCCTGACCCTGTCCGGCTGATGTATGTGAGCTGTTGGGCCAAACCCAGCCCTGTTCCCCTGTGTGTAGGTGCACAGCCTCCTTCAGGCAGGCTGCTGGGACTTTCTCCCGTTTCTTCACAGGGATACCACAAATACTGGGGATGGAGACGGGGAGACAGGTCTGCCAGCTCGAAGGGCTCCCTCAAGAACAGGAACGCATCCTCTCCTCCCACCTCTGGCAGCCAGGTTGGGTACCTGCCCTGAGGCGGCGGCTGCTCCCCTCACGGTGCTCTCGCCATTTTCTCCCGTGGCTTTTACTCCGCCTCTCCCAAAAGCGAGGGAAACGCCCCGAACGCCCTCAGGCAGGGCTGCAAAAGGCGGGAGGAAATCACGGCCCAGAAAAGACTGTTTTACACCTCAAAGAAGGGTGAAAAGGTTTATGAGGCGAAAAGATGTCAGACTTGTTTTGACTAAGGCTTGAAAAGACGTCATGGGAAGGTAACGCTGCTGGCAAATCCCGCCCTCACTCCGGCAGAAATAGCCGCCCTTTGCCTGAGGTGCCCGGGGGGCTGAGCGTGCCGTGCTGAGACCAGCCAGGCCGCACTGCCAGAGCCTGCTAGAGACAGCCCTGGGCACTCCCGGGCTCCGTGAGTAACCACCAAGGCGTCCACATGCCTGTCTGACAGTGGGGGATGACACGACATCTACACAGAAATACCAACGTGCCAAAACCCACAGAGAAAAGGGCAGTGAAAGCGCCATTTTGCTCAGCGACATGTGGTTTGAACTATACAGCATCAGCCACAGAACCTTTATAACACGTATAGATAGAGCAGACTATTGTGCAGATGTAAAGATCAGAGCTCAGTGGCAAAGAGAGGTTATGAAATGGCCCCAAACTTTGACTGCACTCCAGAGATTCTCACCACAGCAGTTTGAAATATTAACCAGCCTCATCCAAGGGCCCTGCCTCCATGCTGGCATTCCCCACAGCACAGGAGAATCTGGAGAGCAGGAGAGATGTCCCTGCACTTCAGCAGCTCCAGTATGTAATCCAGCATCATTTACCACAAAAAACCAAAAAGTTGATGGAGCAAAGATACGAACCTGTGCAAGTAAAGGGCTCAAGGACAGCCTCCTCCTTTCTGGTGTCTCTTTCATGAGGGCAGCAAGCTTTGGCAGATGGTCAGAGTGGACAGCAGGACAATCATGGCTTAGGAGGCTTTAGTGAGGTGTGTCATTACCTTGCTTTAGTGAGATGAATCAGTGCTTGCCTGTCCAAGCCTCCAATCAAGTAAAACATGCCAGGCCTTGCAAAGAGCAGAGCCCAGAATCCCACTCACCTGAAGTCACCTCTGAGACACTTACCTGCAGGGAAATAACAGCTGAGGTAAGATGTTGAATACCAGACATAGAAATCACTTTATTTGTTCTGTATAAACTTGAGACAGTGGCTATCAGCCTATATTTCTTATCTTTCTCTGCATTGGAGTAACTTACTTGATTTTGTCTTGTTTCCTGTGAGGTAGGATAAACATCACTTTAAGGGTCCTGAACTTTCAGAGACTTTTGATGAGGCATGGCAACTCAAAACGTTGTTCTTAAATCACCTGCTTATATCAGAGCAGTATGATGACTCACAAGTTTATAATCACCTAATTGACTACCTTAGGAAGAACAGCGACAGCTCCTCAGAATTGGTAGAATAGTCGTTGAAACAATATCAATAATTTATCTGCTGCCCATTCTGCAAATCTGAGGAAAGACTTGTCTAATGTCAGCACCAACAGAAAAGAAAGCTTTTCTGTAGTATATTAGGGTTACTAAAACCCGGTATTTGTGCAGAAGAGAATCACTTTATGGTACCTGCAGAATTAGGGAATGCAAAACTCCCTGCAAATGCAGGGTAGGCTAGAGTTTTGACACCAAAATACAAGGATTTTTTTTCATTATTAAGTACAATTTTACAGTTGTGCCCAAACATGCCCACATAGAATTTACTGACTGAAGTTAAGAGGTAGTTGTGACTTACAGTGTCTTAAAAAAAAAAAAAAGAAAAAGAAGTTGTTAGAGTATTATGCAAAAATAGCAATACCCTCATATTGTGAGGCAAGCAGACACCTCTAACTAGATAAGGGCCTATTAGCCTTCCATGTTCTCTTTAGGCATCCTCAAAAGCAGCACCACAGAATGTGTTCAGCCTTGCTCTAAACCATACTCAAGTGCTATGGGTACGACTTTCCCATCACCACAGCATTGCTTCTCAGAAGTTTACTCTGGTCCAAAGTTTGCCTGGGGAGACAGGTGGGCTCCATTTTTGAAAAGCTTTGGGTCCCTTCTGTCTCAGAGAAGCATAGGGGGTGATTCAGAGAGCCGCTGCCCAGCCTCGGGAGGCTCCCAGGGGTGTCCAGGGCAGCGGTGACAGCCCAGGAGGCAGGGGAACGTGAGCGGCATCCTGGGCTCAGCGAGGCTGCGGCACCACTGGGGGTGGGAGGCACCGCCGGGCGCTCACCCACAGGCTCCAACAAGACCTCTGTGTTTCCTGACTGAACGCGAGCAAAATGAAAAATAAGCGCTCTCGGTATTTTACATTTTTCATCAGAGATCTAATTCCTGTCTCCAGTTTCAGAAATCTTTGTACATGTGCTGCACGTGACCAAAGCACTACATAAAATAGCCTCTTTCTGGATTTAGGTTAGGGCTGAGGTTTTTTGCTGCATTACTGATAAGCAGTAATGTCCTGTCTTCTTTTTTTTTTCTTGCCTCTTCCTTGGGTCCTGGCGGTTGGGTTAAGGAAATGGAACTGGAATGTTTATGGGCTAATACCTCTTCTTAAAGGAAAGCTTTGGTCTCTAGCTCACTATTCTTTACTGAGATCACTGCAGTAGGTTAATCCTGCTGATTTTGGGAAATAAGTCAATCATCTTCTATAGCTTGATTTTAATTAACAACACTAGATAGGCTCTGTCCACCGGAATATTAGTATTGGAATCTAGGAAATGCTTGGAAGGAAAGATCAGGCTCTGCCTATTTATGTGGCTAAGATTAACCCTCCTCATCTACCACCTAACCTTTATTGATGTAGAGAATGTCATTATGCCTTAGAACAGAGACTTTAAGGGAGTCTTGTTACTCTGTAATTCATGAAGTCAGCCTCTCAGTTGACAAGAACTTCTTCTATGATTTATACCTGGACTCTGGGGAATTGAGGGTTTGTTTTTCCCCCTTCCTTTTTACAGCACAGCTGGGTTGATTATATCCAACATCCTTATACTCTGGAGTCTTCATAGTGACTGAGTCATACTTTTTGCCAGTGTTTCTCTGGTCTAATATGGGCAGGTAAGAAAAAAATCTGTCAATGCCAAAAGCATTTTCCAGAATGCTCCCTGTAAGGCTTCAGACTGAATATTAGACTGGGCTAAAGTCCAGCACACTGAATCTACAGAGGTTTCATAAGCTAAATTGAAGAATTAAACATTTCTGCAGTTTCAAGTGTATCCATAGCACCATGGGGCTGTGTGGCATGCATCTGAAGCTCTTTAAAAGGGTCATATGCAATTTCCAGTATAATAACTGGAAATTAATAAGGTGTAATAACTTGGCATTTAAATTGTGTCTGCTGAAAGATTTGTATACAAGTTAACATAAGAGTATTTTTCTTTTGGTCTCAAAAAATGGTTGAAATTGGTAAAACCATTTCAAAATATTTTTGAGATTTATTTGGGGGGGGGTATTTGTTTAATAACCCATGAAAGTAGGGCTTAATTAGGAAGCTGACATTTGCATTCTGATCCATTCCTCCATAAGAAAGTCACAGAAGTGAGCTCTCCACACGCATGGAAACACACAGCAGCTCTCGGGTCCAGCCCACTGTGACATGAGCCTGCACAAAAAAATTCACTGCCAGTTTCCAGAGATTTCACATGCCACTCATGAATGTCTTAATTACTTGGATTTAATTACTACACTTCAAGTTGGGATACACTTGTGGCTGGCTTTTCATCCAAACTGTGCAGCTGTCCTGACTGAGGGAACAGTTGTTCAATAAAAGGGACTTAACTAAGAAATAGAAAATAAAAATACACAGTTGAGAATGAGTTGACACGTGTATGATTATACTTAGGCTAATAGGTAAGATAGTGGCCTGGAAACATGTGCACTGAGATTGAACATTAAATACAGCTTTCTGCTTACCTNGAGGAGAGAGACCGCACCCACAGAAGGACTCTAAATTCTTTCAGGTTTTCTCTCCAGAGCGAGAGATTTTATTATTTAGCATTATTAGTATTGTTTTCCTGTGTGTTTGTTAAATAAATAGTTTTATTTTCTCCTTCACTTTCCTCTGAGGAAAATTTGTTTTTTCCCGAACCCAATTGGGGGGAGGGGTGGTTTGTAACCTGCCTTCCTTTGAGGAGATGTTCCTTTTGGACGTTTCCCTGAATTTGGCCTAAACCATTACACTGGTGTTCTGAGTTTTCCCCATCTTCAGCTGTGGCTGGTAATTCTGGTTAAATCAAACAGATTTTCTAGGGATATTCAAAGAGCTTTTAAGCTCTTGCACTGGTTTGTGCAGCTTATATGTTTGTATTCTGCATTATGGCCCATGATGTATGGCTCCAAGGCCCTTACAGTCAGATTGAAACACCCTCTCTCCTGAAGAGCTGACCTCTCTGGGAAATAGCTGATCTCTGTGGAGCCTCTAGGACCACTGGAATGCTAACACCAGTTCTGATTCAGTGTTGAACAGAGATATTCAGAAGAAGGTCTGGGGCCTCTGTAACGTTCAGTTAGTTTTGTCTCCGATACTTCTGCGGTCCTGACCTAATTTTTCACTTACAATGACAGGCTTGGTTGAAGCAAAGGCAGTAGGTTGATCTGTTCTGAAAAATCAGAAGCATATCAGGTTAGGATTGAAGATAAGCCCTTCAGGTGTGTCATGGAATCTGAGAAAGGACCAGACAAAAGAGGGGATGGTGTGAGATACAAACAGCACAACTTGAGAGACCAGTTAGGCCTATTAAAAGGTGTGGAGAATAAAGTTGCAGCAATAGAAAGTAAGCAGAGGGGACTGGATGCTGCACCTGAGAGGCATTCTGACCATCTCTCAGAATGTGTAACAGCCACAGATGTTGCTACTAAAGGAATAAAAGCACCATTCTGAGAAAGGGTATAGAAGTTCAGCAAAAGATTGCTCAAAAAAGAACAAGAAGGTTTTATAAATCATCCTGGATTTTGTAGAAAAGGAATGATACATAGAAATGGGATGCAAGTTCTGCACTGGCAGGAAGGGAAACCTGCAAGAGAACAGGATGCATGTTTTCCCAAATGCAAATTTCTTGCACGTCGATAATCACTAGAGTACGGATTGATCTTCAGACATTTAGCCAAAATGCCACTTAAGGCAAATGGTAGTTTGACTAGAACTTGTAGTGGAGGGTCCAACACTTAAATCAGAAGCTGACTCTCCATCGTCCGCGTTTGAAATAAGCTCGGTCTTTCCTAAGGTAGAAAAAGAAACCCAAGTCTTTCAGGATGTTCGCTTGAGGCAGCGTTTTGTCCTTGTTTTTTATTTTGCTCCACTTCTGATGAGAAGTAGCTCCAGTTAAAATGCCTTAATAACAATGTGAAAGTCCTGATTTCGATCTCACAAGCCATTTCATGCCAGTATGACTTATGCTTGGGACTTGAGAGTTAGGCCCAGGATGTCCATGACTTCACACTTCTCCAGGATCCTGAAGATGCATGTTTTTATACCTGACACATGCCTGTGCAGAAGCTGGAGCATTTCTTGAGATCACTCACGCTTCAAAACCATCGCTGTGGTAGAAAAAGAGTTTACAAACAGCCGCGGTTCATCGCACTTGTGTGTTCTTCCCTCTGTGAATGCTAAAAGGCTGCCTCTGCCTGTATTAAAGCTGCTGCTGGCTGCATACAAAATGCAGTGTTTATTTTAACACAAGTGAAAGAGCTACCACAAATGGCAACGCACACGATCATCAAAGTGAGGGAATGGCAAACATGCGCATACGGGACAGAATCCTCTGATGGAATTCAGTCTTTAGGAGAGAGCCAAGAGTTGCACAGCCCTCCATCTCCTTTAGGATACCAGTGTGAGTGATAGGTCTTGGCAGGCAGCTTCTGAGGAGAGGCAAAAGCATCAGAGTGAGCTCACAGCTGCAGTCAGCCCTGGCAGCTACGATTTCATAGCCATACTTGGGATTTCTCACTAGGTCGAACTTCTGGCTGCTTTCTACGCTGAATAAGGAAGTGTGAGTGAACACTATCTCACGTTGGCCTTCTCGTATTGGGATTATTTGAAATCTCATCTTAGACAATGACAGAACAAGCCAAAACTAGCAAAATACTGTGATAGCAATTTTCATTAAGGCACTTTCTTTCTCTTCCTGTCTGAAATTACTTTTTTTGAAGGTATTTCTCCGTAGCAGTCAGAATGGAAAAACTGTAAATAACAGAGAAATTTAAATAACGTCTGAAATTAAACAACTACCTTCAAAACCTGCTGCTATGGAAAACTTCAGGGAAAGCAAGCCTGTGATCTTTTGTCATTAACCCCATTTATAAATTGAGTCTCACGCCCTCCCACATTTCCTCATCCAGTGTTAACTTGCCTTTTAAAGGACACTAAAAGTTCTCTTGTTCATTGTTACTAATGACAAATATTAACTCATCTATTTCTAACATCCCATTTTGTGAGCTTGATTTTTAACATATCCCTTAATATGGAAACCCTTTTAGTCCTTCTGAATTTTTATCTGGTATTCCTGTGACAGGGTTTAATCCTGGCATTCATTTTTGTATGCAATTAATCCACTTAATGGGTACTTTTATGAGAGACTGAAGAAACATTATAGTGAACTACCCACTTCAGCCCACACAAAGAGGTGGACATTACACAATCTGCTGGTCATGTCCAGCTGGAGTTGAAAGAAGCAATCAGAACACATATTTCTCTGCCAAGTTATTTGAATTTAGGTTTCCTCAGCTTTGGGCTTGTGAATCCCACTACTTAGAACAGCTCCAGCTATCTATCCTTGGACTTGCTGCAAGAACATGGGGGAGGAGCTGGCAAACTTAGCTGACTATAAAGATACTGTATATTTAGGAAATGTTATTGGCTGATACTGGCAGGTTTCAGTTAAATGGCACTGACTTGTACTAGCTAAATATCCAACCCAATAAATGTAAAAGCATGATCAAAGGAAGCTATTTACATACTTACAGATACATATATATGTGTATGTGTATGTGTATGTGTGTGTGTGTGTGTGTGTGTGTGTGTGTGTAATGATAGTCCAGTACAATTGTATCTGCATTTTGAGTAGAGTGGTGGAAAAATAACAGTTTTGGAGCAAATCATTTGGTACTAAGGGCTCCAGTTGGCCCTATATACACTTTAGGGAGTTTTTTTTCAGACTCCCTCTAGTCTTCTCTGGACTAAATGCTGTTTTGGGGTCTGACCACATCTTCTGGTCTCTAAAAGGTACCTAAAAGGTACCTAATTTGTGTGCCTCATGGCCACCCAGCAATGCAAAGAAAAGCACAGGAAGTAAGGTTAACAAAGAGAGTCACATCAAAACTACAGTCCTGAATCTAAATTAAAATGCTAATGAATATGGATGTTATGTCCCACTGGCAGTGCAAATGAGTGATGTGGTCAGTGCTGTACCGTTCTTCTGATAACCATTTGCAGAGAAACCCTCAGTACCTTTAGATGTCAATGACAGTGTGACTGTACCGGTAATGTTTGTTACATACATGCAGCCTGATCTTTCCCTGTGTTTAAATGCCATTTCAAATTCATTGCTGGCTAGCACAGTTTTAAATTATGTTTAGCTTTCTTGTGGCACCTGAAGCTTGTAATGCCACACCACAAATGCACTATGCTGCCCATTGTCTGTAGAGCTGAGAAACTGTTTGCTTTCCAGTGTTTTTTATGAACAGTCTTTAAGTCATTAGTCAGCTTGGTCAATCTCTATTTTCCACTGGCATATAAACTGGAAGGCAAAGTAAAATATGCTAAGTTGATGCTAAAATACCATGACATACCTCACTGATTTAGTAGGGAATAAACAAAGGGCAGATCTTGCCTTTTATAGATGCAAGCTTCTCTTTGCCAAAGTTTTATAATCTGCCTTTGCCAAAGTTTAATTACACCCAGTATTTGTGGGCCTTTGGAATCACAACCTCAGTTAACTTTAATAAAAAAAAAAAATCTGTGTTTAAGCATCTCCCCGTAAGATTTTTTTCATCACAGACAGGCTGTCATGAAGGCATCAATGGAAAAATGACATATTACCTGTGATTAGAGATGCTCTGCATCCTTTCAAGGGACAACACATGTACGTAGGCATTTCTGATCCATCAGAGCAAAGACTTTGCTCCATCAATGCCAAGGACAGGAGGATAAATTCTGATACCCAGGTCTTGCCTGATTATTTAGAAAAGATCAGTGAAATTCCAGATCTCAAAACTGCCTGAATGCTGCAACAGTCAGAATCCACAGCAGTCAGAAGTGGGATGAGAGGGATCACTGAAGTTCCTTGCCCTGTAAGCTCAGAACACTACAAATGCAACAGCTTAATCATGTCAGCATTACTACTGAGCATCCTAATGACAGGCACTTAGGGAAACTTCACGCACTAGGATATTTGGCATATGCCTGAACGCCACAAACCCCTGCTTTCTTATTGCAATAGTTCCTCGGAATACTTAAAAAAAAGAGAAAAAAATAACTGATTCAATTACCTTTTGGCTAAAGATATGCATCCAAGAATAGATTAGTCCTGCTGTACAAAGCCACTCAGAATTAAGGGGGTTTTGTTCCAATTTGCCAAACACTTTTCCTTCCTCCTATCACCACTCTGCTTCAGATGCAGATAAAGAGAGGCTGGGTTTTAAATTGAACTTTCCAAGCTTCTCAAGCACAACACAGGCATTGACAAAACCTTCACTGACAGATTTCCAAGGTCAGGCGGAGAATTTCTGTGCAATCCAAGTAGCTGTTTTTTCAAATGCTTCCTTCCCAGCTCCCCATTTTTTAATTTGGTGGCTACCACCAGTTACTTATGAGTGGGGTTTGGCATCTTCAAGAGGCAAGTGGCAACAGTAAGCAGGATCTGGCAGACAGCAAGATGATGTAAATTTTGGAGTGCTTCTTTCTGGCCACTGGAATGAATTAGAGAATGGAGCTTTAATCAAAATCCACTAGACTGGAGCTATTTTAAAGCTGCCTTTGCAACTCACCTGGCAACAGTAGAGTTTAAGTACATTGGATTGCCATGCAGGATAGAATCCAAATGTTACAGGAACTTGTACAGCAAGAGATGGTGGTATATATTGGATAATTAGGTAGCCCCATGCTCTGTCTGGCCTATAGACCTGAGCAAGGAAAAAGATGGTTTTGCAGTTTGACATTTCTTGCGAGATAACATTGTGTTGTTGAGCTCATGGTTTATATTTACATGCCTTTTTCTGACATCAGACATCCCTACTTGCCCCGGACTACCCACTGACCTCTCACATTGGAAACTCAGACTTAAGTCCCTGCATGATTGGAATTAGTCGGGAATTTGAAATGTCTCCCACGTCTGAACCAACTGCTCTAAATGCAGTGCTGTTGACTGCATCATTTAATTGTAACCTTGCAATGTCAAAGTTGTTGCTAACAACAAAGAAAGAATCCCAACTGGGTAAATGAGGACCAGGGAAACTGGAAGAAGATGGTGATAAGCATAACTGTTATTAACATGTCAGAGCAAAACAGCTACTTGGGAGGAAACTCTGTAGCTTTCAGTGCATTTCTGAAGGCATTAGCTAAGTGAGGGGGACTTACTTAAGTATTTGGCCAGTGCAGGAGGGCCCAGTGCTTGAATGTTGTGCCGTACCACAAGTTTGCATGGATATATTTTCTCTGATTTTGAAATTGCTTCTTTAGCCTGTCAAAGAAGCAGGAGTTACCAAATTTGGCCAGTGGCCCTGCACTTTTCCTCTGAACGACAGTAATGAATGAGATGGGGGGTTGAGCATATTTCATCTTTATGTTTTCCAAAATCTGGTTTGCATTTTCATTTTGTCTTTCAAGAACAGGTACTAAAGAATTGATTCAGTGGGTCAAATCTCCAGGGTTGCATAAACTATCACGGCCTACGTTAAGGTGATTCTAATGAAGCCATTTCAGTTTACACTGGTTGAAAGGCTCATGAAAAATCTTACCCAAGATGGCCATTATTTCATTTTGGCACATTTGCACTCCAAATGTGCTTCACCAAACGACTGGTATTGGTGTGAGAAAACAGGGAAAAGAAAAACCATCTGGATATTTGCAGTCAAAACTAGATGTTACTAACTTATTTGTGTTCCTAAACCCAAAAGGGAACTTGCAAGGGCAGGGAATTCTCCTTGCTTTGAATTCTTGCCTTTGTGGTCCAGAACATATCAACCAAAAATTAAAAAGCAGGGAACGAGGGATGTCATAGTTTATTGCATGTTGGTCCCGGGCTCCGTACATTCCCTAGTGCTGGCAGACTGTAGCTCACCAGAGGAACCCTGGCTGTAACGTTTCCAGCAGCAGATTGAAGTGCTTGACACCAGCGAGTGCCAGACAAAGTGAGTTACTGAGCTGTGTATGATAAGCCTATCTCCAACAGCAACAACTGCTGTAACTTACCCAACTCATTCCCATACCAATTAACATTTAACTGCATGCACACTGCCTAAAGGATCTAGGGAATTTGACAAGGGATTAGCTCAGATAACTTAGCATTATTTTTATCACCATTCTGCCAGCATTGTATCTTCTCTCTTACATGATATGCTTAATGGCATTCATTGTCTGATAAGCAGCAAGCCTCAGCTTGTTACTGTCATTCAAGTTAAGTTTTTAAATCTTGGCAAATAGAAATAGGGACAGTCCTGAATAATACTACACAACAGTCTGTTCCCTCACACTGACCTGGTAGACATCTGGTGTGCTGCAGAAATGCTTCCAGGAGAGTTGCCTAAGTAGGATAGCACTGGGTTGGGATGTCCTCTTTAATCCTGTTTACCTGCAATTATCTATGGTGATAAAAACATGAGTACAAATTAGAGATTGCTTTGAACTCCTTCAGAAAATACAGACAAATATTAAACAAAAAGACAAGTCAACTATCCAGCATGGTCCACAGGAACTCCTCTTCTGCAGGAAAATTGGTTCATGTCATTCCAAGTTAGATGCATATTCACACCCCTGCAAAGCTCTCTAGGAACTACAGTGTAAGATCAAAGCACCCCTAGTACATTTAATCTTGCCAAATATCTCTGTGAGGTTTATTTGTAATTATCTGATTTTACAGATGAGGTAGAGGCTAAAAGACACGAGTGAGGTCATACAGGAAGTCTGTGGGAGGATGAGGTATTGAACTGGCTATTGTCATCTCCTGGGTGAGACACCATTTCCAGTGGGGCACTGGAGGTTTGCCTTTATCACTGCAGCAGACTCTGAAAGAAAACAAGGAGAGTCCCTGCTGACAGTGAATGCATCCATGTGAACACATAAAGGGAAGGAATGAAGGGAATTGTAAGTGAGGGTTTACAGCTTTGATCCATTTGTTTATGGTACTGTGATGTTAGCAGAGAAAAGCAAGTCTCCTTGGGAAACCTAGAAAGAATGTAGCTCCTCTCCCTGCCACGGTGGGCTCTGAAACCTCTTGGGATCAGAATCTTGGTTCAAGCTGTAGGATATTTATTAATTTAAGGTAATAGCTGATGCTTTTTCAATGTCTTTGATTTTAACACACTTTGCACACTAGAATTGCTGTGCTGGACGTGGTACTTCTGACATACTGACACTTGAAGAGCTCCATGACAAGGCAAATGTTGTTTTGGTCCCTTGCCACTGATACTGAGGGAAGGAAATGTGGCAAGAATTAAAAATGCAATTATTCAGATTGGAATTTAGCCAGAAATACCCATCTTCTTAAAAAAAAAAATCATCTAATTAGATGTTTAGTTACAAAATATGGAAAGATTAAAAAACCCTAACACCATAAGCTTTTCCCATGCTTCAAGGCAAGGACTGGGAATTTTCTCAGAATGCTGTTATCGAGACTCATTCACATTTATCATTGTACTTTCAGAAGTGCTACCCTATGACACCTCTAGGCCAAGATGCAGCATCTCCCTCAGAGGCAGCGCCCCTTTGTTTCTTGTAAAGGCAGATGAACAGCCAAGTTTTACATGTGACAGACGCTCTGCTTCTATCCTCTTTCAAGGCCTGTAGGCATGCCAGAGTCTCTTGGCAGAGCTAGGGCGAGCTGTAGACCACATCCTGGAGCGTCTGTATTACACTGGGTAGTGCAGGGCCAGACCAGACAGCTCTCAGCCCTGTCTTCAGCCTGGGGACTGAGTGTTGCAAATTGAACACTTCTGCACTCCTGCACCCTGTTACTGAATATTTCCCAGCATGGGCATTTCTGTGTAAGGAAGCATAACCTGTTTGCAGATCTACCCATGTATCTATCTAAATAATACAGCAACCTTACAAATACCTGTTTCATTGGCGTGACAGGTTAAAACTTGCCGATGGCCACAAAACTGAACGTTGCTTTGAGCTGACAGGGTAACATGTGCCGTCTGTCCTATAATGAAATAATAGTTCCTGTTTCTAAAGCTAGCCTGTCCCTATGCCTGAGACCACTCTGTGTAGTTTTAGTTTAGTTTAAAGGAAACCAGACCAACCAAATGATAAAGCCCAGACTTTCAAACAGTGCTTTTATAGGCCCAGTGTGGTCTTTATATATGCAGAATCTAGCACCCTAACATCAGACTACACCATCTGCTCCTAGAAGCAGAAGGCTTTCAGACCTTCTCTGCAGTAGAAAGGCAAAGACAGTCATTAGCCTTTTCAACTTCAACATGGTTCTAATGAGGACCAAAACTCTTCAGGTGTAACACTACAGCTACCAGTGCCACCCTCTAGTTTTAATTAGAGAGCCAAGGGAACTCATTTTGCTTAAGAGTAGCAGTGCAGATGACAACACTCCTTCCTTGTGAATCAGATGATGGCACAGAATCCACCCCAAAAGAAGGAAGGGAGTCAAGCGTGCTTGACCATGTTTCAAGTGTGCTAAACATGTTTCGTCGTGTTTAGCTCATGGTAAAATCACCAAAAGATGTCTTTGTCCTTCCTATGAAACACATGGAGCTGGCTGCTAGCTGAGGTATGACACTAAGGAAACACCAGGCTGCACTGAGGTGTGCGGTTCCAAAGGACTGAGAAGGGTTTGCATCCTAATGGGAGAATAGTCACAGGCAGGGACTTCTTTCCCACTGCTGAGCCCTGAAGCAAGTGAATTGAGACATAACTTCACAGTCAAAGTCTTCAAAGTCTCTCCCATTCTTTCAGGAAAACACTTAGGAACGGCCAGCTGGGACCCTGGAGAACTACAGCAACAATAAATAGTAAACAGCTACTAGAAATGTGGCTGGTATGAATATTGGCAAATAGACAGTTATTTCTAAAGCTGAACATGACTCTTAAAAAGACACATCTCATGAAATTACGGAGGGAAATTACTTGGTCTATTAAGCACAAAAAGTCTGTGGGGATTTCTTGGTCTCCACCTTTGTTTTCCCTTAGATTTTAGGGGCAGATGAAAAGATTTATGTACACTTGCTACTTACTCTTCTCTGTCTCCATCACTTGGCCTTTTCAGCATGAAAAGCTTTAGACTGCTGTGACTAAATTCTAAGTTTTCCCCTTGTTTTATCGAGCACCATAATATGATGCTCTGTTTCCTAGCATACACCCTAATTTCCTTAGGGATGTGGATGAGTTGCTGAAAATGTTTCCTCAAAACCATTCAACATGACGTACTGCTGCTTCAGGCCTTCCTGTATGACAAGATGCTCTTACTGAATGACTCCCTCTTTTCACACCAAATTTACTTGGGAAGGAAGTCTAAACATTCAAATCAATGCTGGAAAAATTTACAACACTTCAGAAGAGTTTAGCTGTACAAACTGCAAAGTGTCTCAGGGCTCAGGTAGTTCAGAGATTACAAGGCACTTGGATCAGGCCCTAAAAATGTTACATCTGCAAGCAAATATGATACGATCAAGTACAACACTGAGAACTGGGAGAACATACGTATTACCTGGGTGGGAGGGAAGTGCATGGAGACTGACCTTAGTTGTTTTGAAAGTCTGATTTTCTGTTTCTTTTTCAAAATGGTCAGCATCGCTTTAAAGCTATTTGACAACTCTGAAAATGGAAAGCAGAGCTTTCTAATGCATGTTTAGCAGCAGTCTGGGAATGTTAACAGGATGCAAAAGCTTTCTCTACAGCTAGACAGGGCCTATGAAAAGAAGTGGCCAAATATGGTCCTGCTTCAGCATTCCAAAATGCCTTTGCAGATGCATGAGTCTGAGCAGCAGCAAGTTTTCATCACCACACACAAGAAGTGGATTACAACAGAGTATATTTGCAATGCTGCATTTTTGCTGCAAAAAACCCAACAAGTAGTCACACACAACCTCCTTATTTTTTCTTTTTCCTTTTTCTTTAAAATGTAAGGTAGTGCCTTGGAGAATGCCAGGGTGATGGCTAGAGGAGGCTCCTTCCACAACAGTGCAGCTGAGCCCTTGCCAGAGGCTGTGTCTGTTGGCAAATATGAAGAAGCCAATCTACACAGCCCCGCTTTGGGAAGGGTTTCAGAGCTCCCTGGGGCCAATTGCTGGCACCCAAGTTAACACTGAAGGCATTTTTGAGTGGTCACTGCTTCACTGTGGGCACAGCAGCTAAGTTAAATAAGGACAGAGGAGGTTTATTGTGTGGAATTGCAGTCCTGATGATGCTGACAATGGAGGAAGTGGTTAACAATTGCATTTTTGTATACAAAATGGATCTGTGTCTGGCTTATCATGACGACTTGCACCTTAAAGAAGAATTATCCTGATAAGAAGGAATACATAGACTTGGTGTTAGCTTCTTCCATTTATAGAATTGGATTTCTCACAGAAATATAGCAGAGAGGTACTCAAACTAGTCCTGAATGAGAGACTAGGCACCAGAAGTAGTCACATGAAAAAAAAAATACTTCTGAGGAAGTCCCTCCCTTCTCCTAAATGCTAATACTGAGACATTTCTCCCATTTTGTTTCCTTTTCCTGTCCAGAGAAGTTGATTCTGAGCCAAACATAGCAAGAATGAGAAAAAGTGTAACAGTTTAGTTTGAATTTTGAGGAGAAAAAAAGGGAAGAAGCTTTCCATCACTGCACTTCCTAGGTCTCATGCCTGTGTATAATACTGTTCTGATTGAATTTTATTTTTAAAACAGTTCAAATAGAGCTGGCTGCAACAATTTGAGAACTACGTGAAGAGAAAAGATCTTATTGACCATTCTTTCAATGGTCATTCTTTCAATGCAGTTCAGTGTTTTATACCAGAAGTGGTTATACTAAGTGGTTTCTTCCGCAATTCCTATTTATGTTTTATCCTGAAGAAGGATGCTTCGCTAATCTCAAATTTTGAAAGACCCCTAACCATACAAACCTTTTCCCAGGTTATAGGAAGAGTTCTCCACAGGTATGTGAAATAATTTATTTACCGATGTCCCCCATGCCTGATGAGCACTGGTTCCACTTCTTGTGCTTCTGTGGATTTTAGAGGTGTGGGTAGAACTCTTTCCATGAGGAGGGGACAGGAATGGTGCCTGGCCATGTTACTGATAACTTGGGGTAAGTGTTGTGCTGGATCTGAATTGCGGGCTATTCCAAGGTATGGTTAAAGAAGGTAATGTTCACTGTTTGGTCTACCTCACCCAAATGTCTTTGGGGATACAAATAAAGAGGAAGCAAAATAGGTTAAAAGATAATCTAACAAGAGGCAAAATTGGCATTGAAGGTTATCCCATTTTTCAAATTGTTATGTTATCCTTTTTATTTAAAATAGTTTAGAAGTTAAGCCAAATTAACTCTTTGCCCAAGTTAACCCTAAATACTTCTCTCTAAAGAGAAAAATTAATTCCATTATCTGTATTCACTAAGAGAACAGAGAAGAAAATTGCCAAGAGACATATAGCTCAATGGTAGAAGAAATTCAGCTCTCAGGCTTGAGGGTTGTAGATCCTCAATGTGAATGGAAGTTTTACACAGTGAAATAGTGAAAGTACAATTTCTGCTTTGCAGTAGTGACAACAATATGGGGGAAAGCTTGGCATATTAAAGCAGACACATAAATTCCACCCAGCTCCTTGTTCTTTTGTCTCCCAACATTTGTTCAATTCTTCCCACTTTCCATGGTTTATTTAGGAGTTCTTGCAGATGTTTTAGATTTCATCTAATCACAGTTAGGCACTGCTTATGTTGGGGTTTTTAAAACAATACAAAGTATATAATTTAGTATTAAGCTCCATTTTCCAAAGCCTCTATTCCCCTGCGCCTTTTGTTCTCATATGTTACCCATTATAAAAATGGACTTACTAACTAGAAATTATTCCACTAATATTTTCAAGCTTTGACCACTCTGTCTGTTGATAGACATTTCATCTGTCTCTGTCATACAAGAATGCTGTGTAGAATTGTGCTCACTGGTATATATGCAATTTCACACTTTACTTTAGGAAAAACTGTGATGCAGTTCAGCATTGCTGAAGAGGAGGTTGAACTGTAGTCATGGTTTGGGATCAGGTGGTGGAGCACAAGCAGCAGCTTTTCTAGGCATAGAACCAGCTGACACAAACAGGAGAAATCAGAAACACTTCCTAGGAATGTTTCCTAGGAATAACTTTCTTCCTGCTTTCCACTGCACATCCCTGCAGCTGGGCAGTGCAGACAGCATCAGTGGCTGTGAGTGAGCAATGCAGGAGCATCGCACGTCTCTGCCACCCCGATAGGATGTGGCCTGATCTCATGCTCTGCTGTAGCTCAAACCCTGCCTTTAAAACTCTGCAGGTCCCAGACCACCTTCATGCCAGAGAGGTGCTAACAAATCAAAGCAGCTTTGAGGGGAGACAAACCTGGAGCAATATTAACAAAGCTAATTTGGTTTGGGGGATGAGTTCAACTGTGAGTCACTGCTGAGAGAAAAATCCTCCAGATAGTCCATTATAGGATGATGAAGTTTTCCTACTTCCTTCCTTCCTTCTTCCCGTCAGTCTTTCAGCTCCTCTCAAGCAAAGCCAAGTAAAGAGGTCTCAAGCAGCTGTATGCCAGAAACACCAGTTAAGATTGACAGAGCTTTTCTCTTATGTTCAGTTCACAGGCAAGGATCAAATGGAAAATGAAAATGTGAAGGTTCACCCAAAATCACTTCCTGAAACAATCGCTTCCTCATCAACTCACTTTCTTTGGTGGGCAAAAAGAGAGTGAGCAGACAAATGTAAGCAGGAGAAGCTTTCCAGTCAAACCCTCCCAGTGATCAAGTGCAGAGACAGCAGAAGTGGGTCATTCACACAGGCATACAGGAACTGTCAGCACCACCAGGCTGAGTGAAGAAGAGCTTGAGGAAAGCCTCCAAGCTCACAGTCAAATCATCACCGGAGCAGCTGGAGAGAGAGTCTGAGATCACAAGGCACAACATATTTGAGTTTCTACAGTGACAGCACTTTTCTGCTATTAATAAGTTCAATCTTGTCTGTTGTGGCATTTGTCCAGTAGGCAGGAGGTTTCCTTAAGTCCCAGCATCTATTCCCTGGTGAAAAGGTGCAATCCAGTTGAAGAACAAAGCCATGGAATTGTCCTTTTTGGTCTGGTACACAAATCCAGATACTGTTCTGTCCCTCAAATGAAAGGAATTCAAAATTCACATACAGAGAATATACAACACTTGCAAGGGAAGACACGGTACTGTTTTGCATGAAGTTTCAGCCATACCTGCACTCCAGGGTGGAGTTTGCCTGATACATTCTGGAAGCAAGTAGGATCTTGATAGTGACTTTCCTCCATTTAGCACAGGCCTGTATGTTAAGAAAGGTACTAAACTTCTGACAAAGTCATGTGGACTCTCTCTCCCTTAGCTATTTCTCTCCTTGGCGCCTGGAAGCAGCTGTTTTAAGTGATGTTTACAGAGCAGGGTGTGCTGCTAACTCATCCAAACAGTAGGCCTCCTGCAAACTTTTAAGAGGCCTCTGCTTGTAGCAGGCATAATTTTCCAGATCTTATTAAATGTTATTCTGGGCACTAGTCTATACCCTTGAGAAATTCCTTACTGAGCAGATTATAAGGGCAGGCAGTGACCCAATAACCTTCATTTTCTTGGGATGATGCAATAGCCGCTTCATGCTTAGGAAGTAGAGCGGGCTGAGCAGAACGTGAAATGAGCTGCTGAAATTCCCAAGTCAGCGTTTTGTTTCCATGCCATTGAGGGTAGAATTTCAAAGTGTAGAATGGTCCTTTAAGTTCTGTCTTTTATGAGGTCAGGCTAAATGCTTCCCTTTTATATATGAAGAGAGGGTGATCTTTGCCAGAGTCCGCACTGGGTTTGCTCTTGTTTTGATTTCTGCTTTGGTTGAGAGCTCTGTGTAGCAGGAAATGCAGTTTTCAACAGCAGTTCAGGCTCTGCTGGAAAGTGGCCCCTGCAAGAAGCACTGAGCTGCAGAAGCATCAAAGCAATTTAGCAGCAGCAGATTCTGTCACTCAAATGCCCTTCCTTTCCACTCAGTCTCAACTTCCAGACTATATTTGATTTGGGGCGGTGAAAACCATGAATGAAGGAATGAGAGAATAAAGCTCTGACGAGCTGGCCAGGCTGTGAGAGAAGTGTAAGGATTTCAACATAAACCCGACTGGTGAAGGGCAGGTTATAAACACCCAGGATTCTGGGAGAAGAATCCTGCTAGATTTTCATCTTCTTGCTTGTTTTAATCAACTACATTTGTCTTGACAAGAAAAAACTTTCAGAGCAGTCTACAGGGATCTCCAGCAAAGCATTAAAAAGTATATTAAAACTGGTAGATTGGGCAAAAGCACCAGAAAACTTTCTCTATAGTAGTACTTGCAATAGCAGAGAAATGGACTGGATGCTCTTAACACACTTGTGGATGCTCTAACACTTGTACATGGGTTGGCTTGACTGCAGGGACTGCAGTAATCTGGGCAAATGTTTAGATGCAATCATTCAGGCCGATTACCCTGGAACCCTAACATTAGGTTCCCATCACAAAGTAAATGCTCTGTAAGGGACAGAGACATAAAGGCCCTGAGGCCAAACCCTTACTACTGTGACTGTTAAAGCCTGTTTCTCATTCTTGATGTCAAAAGCAGGTTGACTTCTTCTCTTGAAGACTAGTCCAGAATTTTCTTCCTGCCTAATTTAATTCAGGACCAATACATATCAATTCCTCTTATGCCAACACTATTGTGAATTTAAATAGCACCCTATCTCCCAAACCTGCACTTACCTTCTTGCTGTTTTTATGCAGAGGAGCCATATCTGGCTCAGTCTCTTACGCTTAAACAAAACACTTCTCCCTTTGGCTCTCAGGGCAGACTCTCATTTCCTTTTGATTTCAGAATTTCTGCCCTTTGAAATGCTGTGCTTTGACAGCTCGGGATTTCTGACCATGGAAGTTTCTGTAGGGGAAAAAAAAGGTTGTCAGAGCATTCAAAACTGGTACCTAGAATGAGTCCTGCAGGAAGCAGCTCTTTACAGAGCTCCCCGGGGCTCTGGGGAAGCAGTTAGGCTGAAGAGCTGCCAAGTGGTTTTTGAGCAAAGAGAGGCGTTTTTCTTTGAAAATCTAAACGAAGCAACAGGAACTCACTGCTGATGGAAGGGGCTGGACGTGAGACTGGACAATTACTGCTAACACAGTACAAGTTTCCAGGGACCATATAACATATGTGGAAACAAAGCTGCAACGGGATGCAAAATTTCTCCTTAGGGCTGCAACATAAAGAATAGTCTGTTCTTAGTCCAGAGGGAAACAAAATCAGATGAATTTGATCCCAAGTAGTGAACAAAAAATGCCAGGCATTTTCTGGATGTCTGTGTTATTACAGGGAACAGCCAGGGATGAGTTATTTGTCTTTGAGCTATACAGCTGTTAAAGTTCTAAGAAATGAAGTCATGGCTTTCAACATGCCCCAGTTATTGCATATATTTCTGTTTGAACTCTAAGGTGGCTTGGACTCTCAGAAATGCACAGATGGCTCAAAAGCCACTATTTACTTTTCTGCAACATCAAAGGGGACTAAAACAACATTTGAGTTCACCTGATTTTAAACATAATTCTGTAATTTGTCATAAGTAGTGCCACTGCAAGTTTGACTTGCGCTTTCAACCCTGCCATTTTTACTGGCAGGGAGCAACTACAGATGGTATAATCCTTGTCTGGAAGCGAGTATCTGAAACAAGCCTCAAATGGTCTGCTTGTTGTCTCAATTTATGTATTTTTGGAATTTTGCTAAACCATTCTATGAATTTGAAAGTAACACAGGATTTACCTGTTAGGAAAATCCAAATATAGTTCCCCCAATCCTATTTCCCTTTTGCAATACAGTTAAGATGCAGCAATGTCTTTCATTATGTCTATTAAAGGATGAAAAGCTGTTACCTCATGTTTTGACCCCCTGCACTCTGTCAGGGGGATTATTTTTTGTCTCCAGCACAGGATTTAGACTTCTCTGTGCTGCATGTTTGGCCAGCCCCATTTCCAGGACACATTCACACATATCCAAGGCTGTGCTGGCTTCTCAGTTCCACTGCAATAATGTGACCCACCAGAGAGAGACCTCTGCAAATCACAAAGCCACTCCCTAAGCTGTGCCTGCCTTATAGTCCCAGAAGGAAAATACAGGCAACTTTCTGTTCTGTGTCCAGCAGCTCTCCCTCCACTCAGAGGCAATTAGGATACCAGGAACCATACAGCATGTTTGGCAGGGAAGAGGAAGAGTATGAAACAACAAAATAAAAGGGAGTACCTGCTATCTTCATCAGCTGACATAATAAATCTACTCATTATGAATCTACATAGGGATCAAGCAGTATGAACTCTGCTGCAAGCAAATACTTTTGAAAAATTACTAACTGGAAGGTTCTCTTTTAATGGGTCTTGTAATTTTCCCTATCCTTAAGATCTGAATAGGCTCTGACCTCTTCTGAGATGGGTACAATGGCAGCCTGGTTTTTTTTTTACAAAACATTTAGTCTACAAAATACTCAGCATATTCAGTTTTTCCAGTTCCAGGAGAGAAGCAGGACATCATTTAAAGAGAAATTTTTGCATCTGGTCGATTTTCAAATAAAAAGACCCTGGACAAACCAAAATATGAGGGATCTGGTCATGTAATAAGGAGCCACTCCTGTGATTTGGAAGAGATCCAAGATGACTCCTGAACAGTCAAGAAACTAACCAGAAAATTTTCTCTGTGGCTTGAATTGCTGAGCTACAGCATCTGGAAGCATCACAGGCATGTCACAGCAGTGGTTGAGTTTGAGAATTACCCTAAATAGCCTTATTATCACCACTAAATGATAGAGTATGGCAACTGGAATGCAAGCCAAACACAATGGAATGACCGATGAAGCTGTTTTTCTGAGGTCATCTTTTTGAACTCTTATTTTTTTCCCCACAGTTTTCACATGTGAAATCTCAGTAACACAAAGTCCCAGATCAGAAGAGATCAGCAATATGTATGAGATCAGCAAGAACAGCAACATGTCATTAAAGTTCTCACTCACTTTCATTTTTCTAAGGCAAAAAGAAACCTTCTCGAAGTTATACTCACACACAAACGTTCAGCTAAAATCACTACTGACTTCATAAAAACTGTGCTAGCCTTTTAGAAATATCGCGTCATTTCAACTCATTTACCATTAAAAATGCAAACAAAAGATGAATATTTAGAAGAGAGAAAATACTCATGCTTATATAGCTGAAGGCAAAGAGTATGTAATTGCAGACAGACCAGAATCATTAGTGTGGCATAACTGCAGCTGACTAAAGGCATCTTTGAGTAAACTTCAAAACAGGTTCTGTGGCTAAAAGTGTCACACTAAAGGCTTCAGTGCCTCAGGATTTTCACCGTATTTTCCAGGAAGCTTTGGGAAAGCAGGAGGCTGATTTAAATAAGCTGCAGAGCTTTTGTCCAAATTATTAAAGCTGTCACTTCTGTTGTAGAAAAAGTCAGAGAAAAAGAGTGCAGTAAGTCCTAAATGGAAGGGAACTGAGGCTGGTGCCTTAACAGAAGGCAAAACCAAGGAACCGAGTAGAGATTCTTGCAGATTAAATTCAACTCTGGAAGACAGGATGTTTGTCTAAAACCTTGGCAGTGAAAGATGGTTGTTCTTGGCACTAATCACAATAACTGTTTAAGTCCCTCTGCTATACAGTTACCAATAAAGAATGCATTTGATTTCTCTGGAACTGACAGAGTGCAGAAACATTAATGCAAAAAATAATGTAGACCAGTTATGAACTAGATGGGAATATAAGTATTAACCCTTTCCTGAACACGGCTACTACTGGTCTATCTACTTCTATGTAGATCACAGGAACTGGACTGGCTATTGCATTCAGTGCAACCTGCTCTATGGATTTGAACAAATTATCTCCCTTCCTGCAACATAACTTTGCCATCTGTAAAATAGGAGTGACTCATTTGTAATGCTCTATAAAGGGCAAATAAGAAATGGCTTCTAAGAGCAGATTATTTTTATTAATGAATAAAATCTGAAATCTGCTATGGTGATCTTGGAATGGGTATGATGAAAAAGGTGGTTCTAATAGCATTGCAGTAAAGCCCACAGGCCAAGCATTGTCTCTCTGAGGTTTGAAACACTGTCATTTGGCAATCTCTTAAGCATGGGCTTAATTCCAAATAGAAGCAACTATACTGGAGACAGAATATGAAGGCTTTTTTAAAAAATAATGTAAATATGTGCTACAGCATTTGGTAAACTGGGACAAATACTTTTTCTGTTTTGGAAGCAAGGCTGATAAACTATTATCTGGCAGTACTTCCTTAATACATGCAATGTACTTACAGGCAAACTGGAAAATGTACATACAGTGCAAACACATATTTATAACCTACCCACTGCCCCAGAATCTGACCATTCTTTCCAAGACTTAATCAAGTCAACAGTTCAGTGACTTATGTTCAATTAAATATTTTAACCAGTAACTTAGAATATGCAATGCAATTTGAATGGAAAGATCATCAACTATAATGCTGGAAGAACCCTCCCTATTAACCTTTTTACTTGGTCAATTGCTCCTTACAAACTACAAACAACCACAAATTTTGAACCACATTCAGGGAAGATGGAGCATAGTACAGGCAATTATTCTATAACAGAAGGGTTATACTAACAGCCTAGGCAGTGCTGAATATTGATCTGTGTGGCATTGAAGATTCCAATTAGTTTTATTAAATTTGGCACTTTAAGAGCAAGAACTGTATTAAGAAAATAGCCAGCAACATTTTCTCACTGTCCTAATGCAGCCGCTTTTCCACAACTTAAAAATGCCTCTGACTGTTAAATTAACATTTGATTCAATATCATGAGTGAATTTTCATTTTCAAAAGTTCTGGCCTTCTAAACTTAATGCTCCATGTAATTTTTTAATCAAGAGATGCTTAACTTTATAGCAAAACCTGTTACTTATAACAATGCCAAAAGAAACCTTCTTCACCTGGATAAATCCCCACAGTGAACATTTTAGAATGGTACAAAGTCAGCAACCCTTATTATTAATTTTAAAAATAAACAAATATACTTCAAGAAAATAACCAGGATGGAAATAAAATCATGTTTGTAAGATAAGCTTTACATCATTCAAATTAGGCAGCATGTGGGTAAACCCCACATATTAGTATTTTTCCTGTCACACTAAACATAACTGACTTGCAGGTGGAAAACTGAAGTGTATATACTGATAAAAGTTGTTCCAGAAGGAAAGAATCCAGCTTTCATAAATAAAAGAGAAAGGCAAAGGCAAACAAACTTGTAAAGAAAGATAAGGTCAAAATGGATCCAAGCATGTCAAACATTGTGGTTTAGTTTTCAAGTCTTTAGGCAATACTGTGCAAGCAAAAAGAATTAATTTTCCTGGAGTCTCTAAAGTAGTGCCTAGAATGTTTTGAACACAAATTAAAATCGTGCTATACAGAAAGTATGAACAGGCAGCAAACTTGCTAAATACCTTTTTTCCTAGTAGTTTAAAGTATCTATTTTCATAGCTATTTTAAAGTATTTTAGCCTAAAACATACCTAGGGCCTCTATAGCCCCCCCCCATTCATTATTCAGCTAACCATCACTAAAAGAGGAGCTTCTTCAATCTTGTTTCTGCCACGAAGAATGAGTGGGAAAAGCTATCACATCATCAGAGACATAATATACACATCTGGTGAGCCACTTGATGAGCACACAGAACACCCAAGAGATCCCACTTTGACATGAGTGTAATTATGCCAGAAACAGCCCCTTCTGGTAGCAACACTGAAGTACTTGTAACACAGCTGAGCAGTGGCAAGATTTCTGGCACAGTTTTCATACAGAGAACTGGAGTACCTACACACACAGAGTTGTATTTGACTTGGAAAAAATGTTGAATGAAATGTAAATCATAACAAATATAAAAGCAAAACTTGCCTTCCCCCCAACAAACCTGAACAACACCAAATATCCAACCCCCTCGAGTA
This sequence comes from Gymnorhina tibicen, assembly GCA_013399875.1. Taxonomy (NCBI): domain Eukaryota; kingdom Metazoa; phylum Chordata; class Aves; order Passeriformes; family Artamidae; genus Gymnorhina; species Gymnorhina tibicen. The sequence goes on along the minus strand of VXAZ01004636.1, from coordinate 1,574,286 downwards.
ACTGGTGTTTCTATGTATTTGTGTGGTTAACATGTACTTTACTGGAAGGATACTGAATGGTCACAAAGTATACCTGATACTGACACATCACAAAGTAAGCACTCATAGTTTTGTCTGTGCAGCAGAACTTGAAATAGAACATTCTCCTCTGTCACCTGGGAATTTTAACCTTTTACGGCAACTTCAGCCTTATTTTGCTTAAGGAGCAAATCTTTTGCATGACCACCAGTGCAACACAAGTCACAAATACCTGCATGCAAAAAAAAAAAAAGAAATCTTTCAAAGGGCTTATTGTTGGTGAAGACTAAACCAAAATATATTATTTATTTTTATGGCCAGATAAATACTATACATAATGGTATGGCAGCATGACTATAAACTTCATTGTGCCTCTCTTGGGGTTAAAACTTTAAAAGGAAGGGAAGACATTGAAGTGAGAGTTCAAACCCCTAGTAACTCTGGCATAAAATTTCGAAACTATCTTGAACAGGAGGTTCTTCCACTGCAACAAGATGCACTAATTTGAGAAAAACCCTGGGGTTTGTACTGCTTTTTTATTTTTTAAAATGTTTTTTAAAAATGTGACAAAATGGCACTTATTTATAGCTCAGTAAATGAGAGCAATTTGTAACAGAGTTGTAACTCACCTGACTGAACAGTTTTTGCATTTGGCATCATAAACTGTGCCACAGAAATGTGTTGTTCCATTAACATGAACAACCACAATGTGTTTAATGTAAATATGGAAAAGCAGGTTTCAGAAATCACGACAATTATGGGCAGATAACTCTCTTTGTTAACCATGATGCAATTACATAAGGAGAAAACTTTTAGAGTATAAGGTACCTGCCCCTAAACCAAGCCCACTCCCAAAGGGGAAAAATCCCAAAACCCAAGAGGTTAAAAAAATATGTAGGGATGATAAATAAATGCCATACTCCTGGGCTGAATATCTTATCAGTTTGATAAGGACTGATGAAAACCAAAAATGCACTCATGATCGAAACATATTTAGGTTGAGGAGGTTTCCAGATTTCCATATTCCTTCCTTCATTAGGAATTAAGTAATGAACATGCAGAAAATCAAAGGGAAAGGGACAGATGAAAAGAAGTCTGGAATTCAATTTTTGTTCCAAAACTTTTCTAACTTTTGAGGCTTCTGGTGTATAAAAAGTTTAGACAAATGATAAAATGTTCAATTTTCTGAATAGTTGGGGAAATGACATTAGACTGTTTGTACACAAAGAACTTTGAGGCATTTTGTTTTTAATTTGCATACAATTCTCAGAGCAAATTCCACATGAAGAAGGGTGAGATACAACAGAGCTCATTCATCATTTCACAAGTTAACAGACCAAAGTAAACATCTGTCCTTCTTATTAATTAGCATCTACCCCTTACTCCAACTTGTCACTTCCTGCTGCAAGTCCCCACGCCAAAGAAATGCATGGACTAGTTCCAAACTCCAGACGTTCACACGTGGACGTCAGCAATACTGCAAATTATAACAGCAAGAAAAAAATTGAAATAGAAAGACTTTGGATGACCTTATATTCTCTTAATGGTTCACAAATGAAGACCCAAAATTGTGAGTAAAAAAATACTTCAGTTGTTCAGCTCAGCTATTCATCTGACTGTGGTTCCTCTATGGAGCACACAGCTAAGGAGAAAATACTTTCTGTCATGTAAGAGGGGGCACTAAATCAGAAACAGAGAAGCCTCAAAATAGCTGTGCTAGAATGGACTTCCCAAACACTTTTCTCTGGAGCACAATTTGAACATGCTCTTACCTTCTACATACTGATAAAGTTTTCTAGCTATATAATTTCCATACATAGTTGCATTTGACAAGGTTTTTTGGCTTATATCAAACTGGCAAATACCATCCTGACCAAAGTATATTACATCAGTATTATACCTACAATAAAATAGTGGCATGGTGTTAAAGACAGCATCATCTTTCTTCATGCTTTAATGAGATCAAATAACAGTTAAACATAGGTTGAAAGGGAAGCAGTAACAAATCTGTCTTGCAGATCTTTCCAAAAAAGAGATCAGAAAGTGAGGCCATCCAGGTAAGACAAGAGAAAGGTGTAAGCTGCAAAGGAGTTGAACCTACCAACAGCAGCAGAAAATCCCCATCACTAGAGTGGTCTTTATTTAGGTCTTACAGCAACAAATACCAGTTTAGCCTTCTGCCCAAAGACTTACACAGGAAGCCTTTTTCTTGGTGTAGGATTCCAGACTGTGACACTGTTCACAGTGAGTTGAACAAAAAACCAAATGATTGTGTTGAAGTGGCAAAGCAAAGAACCTGGAATTGCACATCTCTGATAGTACAGGGTTTGCATTTGCAACAAGCCTACACATCACAGCACATCTGTCAATGCCAGTGATTCCATTTGGGATATACCCATTTTTTTCCTTTCATGATTGTGGATTCTCCAGCAACTCTACTGAGTCTGAAATATGTCAGTATCAGAAAAGAGACAATAAAAATCTTTGTACATTTCAATATTTATTAATTCTCTAGCAATTTTTTTGCTATATATTTAGTACTAGTGTGACAAAATTCCTGATAATTCTATCTCATGCAAGTAACTTAAATGAGGAGTTAGCACTATCTAAACTGATGAACCTACCACTAGGGGGTTACTGGGGAGTCTACAAGACAAGTATTTTCTGCAGCAATGACAACTAGGTGGGTATGCACAGAACACAATGGGCTCAGCTGAACGTATCTGGCAGGGTGTCTAAGGACAGCACAGCCTTCAGAAGGACTGGAGGGGCAACATCCTTTGACCTAAACAGACTTGCCATTATTGTTTAAGAGGGCTTGAGTGGAGTTGGAGACATGTTGGAAACTATTGTTAGAAGAGACGGTGTTTCTGTAGTTAGTCAAATAGTTTAGCTTTTGCTAGTTAAAGTTGCTGTGATTTGTGTTCTCTCTTTGACAGAGTAAAGTATGTTACTCTACCCAAATTGCTGTTGTTTAGGTCACAACAGAGATACTGAGAGCATACTGTACCTTTCTGCAGCTGAAGACAAAGATTGCTGATAGATTGCTGCTATTCCTTCTCTGCAATTCCTTCGTGAATACATTTTCATCAATAGCAACTATGAAAAGAAACTCTCTAGAGTCCAAATTTTTAAAAAATATATTACAGGAAAAATTGTAAATCTACTTGTAAATCACTTATTCTTTTCTCCTACAATTTCCACAGGTTTCAAAACATAATAATTATAAATGTAATTATTAAAATAATAACAAGAGTTGTGATAGTCTTTTGTTGTACTGGGCATTTCCCTCTTTTAACTGAGATACATTCTAGCAGAAATACCACAGTACGAACCAGATAATTTCAGTTAAAAAACAAAATGCAAACTATTCAGTCCAATGCTAGAGCATGTGTATGTGTGTATAATACTGTAAAAGTAGTCACACATTAGAGGTATATAATTGAAACAGCATTTTCTTTCATGAACCTGCTATTATTGAGGCAGTGACAAGGTTTCCATTTCTTTGTTTTTTGAGCTCTTTAAACAATGGCTATTGCCACATTTTGTAAACCTAAATACTGTACAAGCAGAAGCTTGTTGGTATCAGGTAAGGAGTAATACTAGTAGTGCAAACAGCTGCAGAGACAATTCCTCCAGTTTTGGGGTGAACCAGCTATATAACACTGAAAGAGGACAGGCTTCTTCTTCAAACCCACACTCATGCGTGTTTCTCCACTCAGCCATACATCCTTCTCCATCTTGGTCTTCTTTTTACAAGGGTACTTGGGGGAGAACCACCAGCTCATGTGATATTTATCATACGAAAGACTCCTTGACTCTTTTCCTACTGATATTTTCAATGCTTTAGAACAAGTCAAGGAACGATAAATACCTAAAGCATCAGGAAAGTGACAATAATACTGACTTAGTATCTCTAGTAAAAAGTGAAACATTCTCTCCTGAGATGTAAGTCAAGGGAGGAACAGGAATGATGAACCTAACACTGTACCATTATTTGATCATCATGCACCTCAGCTGAGCAGATGGGAAAGAGCAAGTGTTTATTGCCCTCTGCTCATCCAAAGCTATGACAGGCAGTTTATTCAGCTAAGTGCTTGGCATACCAGTATGCTGTTAGAGCAGTTCTCAATGTGCTGTCCCCCTTTAGCTTATTTCTTTAAAAGAAAAAAAAAAAAAAAAAAAAAAAAAAAAAAAAAAAAGGAAAACAAAAGAATAAAACAGAAGAAAAATCTCAGCAGGTTAACCCTCATCTTCTCTCAGCTCTGTGGGTAGAAATTTGTATTGCTGTTGGCGGATCTGAGCCAGTTTTTTCCTTGCCTCTTCCAGCTCTCTCTCCTTCTTCAGCATTTCTTCTTGGGCTGCAATGATCTAGAAAACAGAAGCATGAATTATGCCAGCAAGGAATACTGTCTGTAAAATAAGATTTCTTTCTCTATGACACCACAGTCACAGCTGGCGCTTGAGCATTCTCCAGAGAAGCATCAAATTTCAATGACTTTATCAGGAATTGCTCAAATTTTTCCAGATCCGAAGGACTAGGCCATCAAGAAAAGTATTATATTCCCACTTGTTACTTAAAGAGGACTAAAAAAAAAAGAGAAAAAGAACCTACCACCATAGTTTTACCATGTATCCATGATGAATTTTACAGCTCTGCATTCTCCCTTCAGCAGGGTAGGGGTTTAGAACATGTAGAATAAGCACCGTGTCTTAACATAATGTTTGAGTGACAGTAAAATTGAACATTCCTTAGTGAAGGTATCCACAATATTTTCCTGCATCTCAGAATGCTAAAGGAAAACTGACAGTAGTACAGACATGCAGAAATAATCATGTCCAGTATCTTTTAAGTAGTAAGTACAGTATACGATGTACCTCATTCATTACAAGGAATCTAGAAGTTGGTACCTCAAAGCCTTGAAATCTACTTTTAAATATTGTTATTATTTCCCAATAAATATTATGGTCACAGTAACAAAACATCATCGTTTTTTATCTCTCACTCTCTATTTCTTTGCTTAAATATATACAAAGCCATAGTTTCATTAAGATTTGGGAATATTTAAAGTACGTAAGAGAATTCTGAAAAGATCCATTCATTTAATCAGAACAAAAATAAAAGCTATTGGACAATGCTAACTGCTATTACAGCAAATGCTCAGTGGAGAAGTGCAGACACCACGCAGCACATCACTATGCTCTTATGTCAGGGGTTACGTGATAATGAGGCATCAAGTAATTGGTAAGGGGAGCCAAGACTTTGGTAAAGGGGTGAAGTAGGAGTGGGAACTTTAATCCATGTGACAGCAGAATGAGTGTGCAGCTCTCTCTTCTTCCCTGTCCTCCAGGATCCCTGAAGAAAAAGCCCTGGCATTTAGTGTATTTCATTGTGTGAAATTTGGGAATTTGGACAGTAGAAATCCAGGTTTACAGATTTGTATTTACAAGCAATACAAATCAGTGACTCTCCTTGCCTGGATTATGGGATGATGCACTAGTTTCCAAGGGGTTGCTGAAACTGCTGCTGCTGAAGTTCTTTGTCTTCAACCTTCAGCCCCTCTATATAGATTTCTAAATAGATTTGTCCAGCCTGCAATGCAGCAGGTGGACATTGTAACACTGCTCATTTCTGTGATGATTTTTCCCTGCTTTATTTCTGGAGTGATTGTACCAACCTGAGCAATGCCACCCACAAACTTCGTTTTGACCACAACGTCATCGTCCTCTGCTTTTCCGAATGCTGCTTTTTGGGCTGCCCTGACAAGATTGTCTGATGCACGCTTGACAGCATTTCCTGCAGCCTTTGAGAAAGATAAGAAATTCAGTAATAAGGAAAATGCATAACTAACATGGATTTGTCTGAACATCGAAACTAAAACATCTTTGCTTGACTGCACAGGAAAGGTATGGGTTCTTTTCCCCAGTGAAAAGCAAATTCATCTTTGAAAATCAGTGGTACAGAGAGGACAAAATTCCTTTGTTTAAGAAGCTGAAAGTTGGAGAAGTCACAAATGAGAGTTTTTTCCTACAGTTTGAAATAAAACAGTGGATGAAATTGCAAGTTATATTATGCTGATCAGACCTTTTTTTTTGAGAAAGAAGAACGGAAACGAAAAGCTAGCGTATAAAGATATTATAAAACAATTAAGTTTTAAAATTAATGGACTTTCTTCAGGGCAAGTTAGCAACTTACACAGCCATGTTTATCTCACATTTAAGCTTTTATTTCCTAAAAATTCTCAGATTTCTAAAGAGAAACAGTCAAACATTTGTAAAAATACACCTTCTGTTGTATGAACTGGGTACTGCCAGCAGGCCAAGACAGCTTGCTCCTACATGCTGGCACTAGGAAGGGAAGCCACATGGACCAGCTCTGAACCTGCTCCCCCCACCCTCCCCCAGTCCCATCCCATATTTCCAGCTGAATCTCCCTTTCATTTGAAATTTGCTCTGCTCAGCCTGGAGCTCATCCAGAAAGAATGGAAACATTTACAATTGTTTCATTAAGTTTTGAAAGATTCTGTAACAGTGCATTCCAAATTTACTTTCATGGGAAATGCAGTTCAAATTGGGGTATGAAGGAGAAAACCAAGACATTTAAAGTCCAGAATCCAACCTATTGATTAAAGCTGTGTGAAAACATTTCTGCTGGGGGCAAAGCCAGATGAAAAGTCTTAGTAGTTTTGGCAAGTTCACCAGTAAAAACATTTAGCTGACATCAACTCACTGTTTTTGCTATGATAAAGGACATGATTTCCAAGTGCAAACTGCTCTTCCTTTCATTATTCTTTCTGGGACTAAAATGAAGCTTGGTAAAATGGCAAAGTTCAATTTCAGTCCATGCTTGGGCTTGTTTCCTTTTCACATTCCCTAACAATTTCTCACATTCTATGTCTATTTAATAGTATTTGCCCACAATGACTGAGAACCCCGAACTTCCTGTCACAGCTGAGAAAAATCTCTAGTAGTTGATTTTCTTCCTGTTTCTATTGTTTGTTCTGCATTTAAAATTCCTTCGGACCCATCTTGGCACTTGGATATTACAGAGCAGATTGCACTATGGACAGAACCACCTTCTGGTTACTGGCACCTTCCCCACACCCCTTTGGCCATGTCAATCTACATCAAGCCACTATAAAGCACTAAAACCATCTCAGCCCTGTAACTGCCCTATGACATACCACTGTTTTCTATAGAAACAGATTTTTCACACATTCATACTTTTTTTTTTTCCTCCTAAATATTTAAACCATTTTTCTACTTTGAAAAAATGATGACATCAGTTCCTCATGCTCAGACAGATACTTAGTTATATGTATTTCTGTTGGACTTGATTCTGCCTATCCATATCTGAACTGTTGCACTGAGTGTCCCTTTGTAGCACCTGTGCAAGTACAAGAAAAAGGGGAATTTTCACTGTTCACCAAAGGTGGTCTAAAAAAGCAGCTGAAATAGTTCTTACATTCCAGGCTGAGGCTGCAGGGCATGATGTCAGAGAAGGCTGTGGTCATTTTAAAAGTTACCATCCTCAAACAAAACTTCTGGAGACATTAGATTTTACCCATCAAAACAGTGTTAGTTCAGCAGCAGTTCAGCAGTTAGTTCAGAGAAGCTCAACATGAAATGAATGTGTAAAATAAAAGGGAACCAGTTTCATGTAAAGAAGCTCAATCAGACTTAAGTTGAGATGATGCATTAGGTTCTCTTCTTACTGTCTAACAATGATTCTCCATTTTAGAAATGCTCTATCTACAACTTCTATCTCTTGACTCCTAGAAACAAAGGAAGACTGACCACAATCCAGGCTAGCACTTAGAGAAATTGTTGAACACATGTATAATCTTGGAGTGCTGAAACAGTGTTTACATAGCACTACCATGAGTTTTCAGTAATTAAGAACACAAGTACCTGTAGCCTCCTCATGGCTTCAGAGTCATGATCAGCCTTTACTTTGCAAGCCACAAGCAACTGTGCTGTAGAAGCTGCAACTTGTTTGGCAGATGAGATGAGTTTCTCTTCACTAGCGTGGCCTTGAACCGAGGCATTTGCTGCTTCACAGAGATTGCTGGTTGCAGCTGCCACCATTCGGGCCTAGAAAGCAATAAAAAAAGTCACTGTCTGTTCTCACAGGATATTCTTTCTTCAGAGAAGGTGCCAGTTTTCTCAAGAGAAGTAGTTACTCACAGCGGAAATAAGTCCCTGAGACCACTGTCCATCATCAGCTGCATTTGCAGGGATTGCTCCAACCTGAAAAAACAGTTCAGAGATGGCTTACAAGAAAACAGAAAATACAATTGCTATGTCTCAGAATTAGACAAGCAGTAATCCATGAAAAAAGGAAACATCTGTACCTGTGACTGTGCCCAGCACATCCAGGAGCAGAAAATCCAACTGGAAGTCAGTTGTCAGAGTAACTGTGCTTCCAGTATACATCTGCCTGCTCAGGAAGCGTCCAACTTACTACTGCTTCAACTGACCCGTTCTTGGAACACACAGAAGTAATTACCAGAATAACCAGTAATTAGCATACTACTGGTGGTTGAAGCCACAGCCTAAGCAATAGTTGAAGCAGCAGTTCCTTAACTCCCAGGCTTTAAAATAACTTACTTCTGTCTCCACAATATGTTTGAATTGACATTATTCTTTCATCTCTTCTGACTCAAGCACTCTGGGAAGGTACAGATTAGAAAGCTTCACAGGGAAGCCCTCTAAGTGCCTTTATGCCTAATAATGGCAGTTTAGGACAGCAGCCCACTTTTCTGCATGGCTTTTCCACTGAAGTGTTCATGGCATCAGCAGTACCAGCAACAATTTGGAGACAGTTTTCTTCCCATGTTAGATGAAAGCAATGAAACTAAACTCTATAGTTGGTTGCCAGACTCACACCCCCAGATGCCTGAGTCTCAGTGGTTTTGGGAGAGAAGCTGGAAGATGTGAAATGTAAACATGGTCCAGAAGCTTGTTTTAAAAGAAATGGAAACAGGGATTCGTGCATAATGAGAATTCCAGGGAATGAAATCAAATCATTAAGTGCAGCATCAACATAAACAGAAGATCTGTTCTCTCTCAGCTATGGTAACACTTTTATGTAACTAAACAAAAGAAAATCAGTTATACAAAAAACCCCCATTAGGTCCCTAAATTATTTAGGTTTCAAGGTTTTCTTGCGTTATCATCCCCTGGACAGGTATTTTTAAGTAGACCACAGATGAAGTGCTCTGTGCTCCTGCTAGAGCCAAAAGCACAAGCTTCCCAGAATCCAGGCTGAAGCAGACAGCACAGCCTGATTGTGGGATCCATGATACAGCCTGCTCTGAGTTAGGAATTAGGTGAAAATGGAAACCATAACTATACAACAATGGTCCTGTAATAAATTGTTCTCACAGGCAACATACCTGGTTGATGTTTAGATTTTACATTTCAGAGTATACTAACTGCGAAAAATAGTGATGGATATGAAATGATTAAGAAAACCTCAGTTCTGACCACACCTACAGGATGCCACATATTGTAAACACTCCTTCCATTGGTCCCAACAATAACTACAAGCACAGCCATGTAAATGTACTGAATTTACGTGCAGGCCTGTGTCCCCACTGAATCACAACCCATTGAGGGCACTATTACTGGGGCCTTTTGCTGTTCTGGTCCAGAGCAGTATTGTACATTGTAACATTTGGGTTTGGATCCCCAAACTGCTGTGTGGGACTATACATTACTAGCTTGAATCACAGACCTTCATGAAGTGAAAAGCCCCACAGTGAAACTACCCACAGCTGAATCATTTGAAGAGCCAAACACCACCTGTGAGGTTTAAATAAACGTAACTGGGATTTTTTAAACAGACCCAGATCCGGGCCACATATTGTGATGAGCAATGAACAATTTACATTTTCATTAGTCATTCCCAAGCTTCTTTCCTACTGCTTTTAACAGAACAGTTAGGAGACTAGATTCAGTTTCGGTGCTTTCCCCCGCTACTGTTGCTACATGTCCTGTTTACCCACCTTTCCCTGAGCCACCAGTTCCCTCTGGGCTGCTGAAGCTGACTTCACAAGGGCACTGGTAGCAGCTGCAATGGATTTAGCTGCTTCCAGGATCTGTTCTTCAAAATCCAGAGTCTCATCTGCTTGCTATAACCAAGAAAAAACAACATTACACATTCACCTGAAAGCAATTATACTTTCAAGACTAAGGACATATACAAAGACAAGAAGATTTTGGAACACATCAGTAAAGTCAGTAAGACCTACAATATCATTTTCTGCAAAGGCGTTTTGTGCAGACTAAAGCTGGGAGTCAACATAAATTAAGTGTTAGCTTGCCCTTGTGGCTGCTCACACTGAAACAGAGTTATCACACAAGGCACTTAAAGAACGCCATCAACTTTCTACTGCATTACCTCCACTAGCGCTACTCTAAACTACATTCAGAAAAGTGGAAGTCTGAAAAGAAATTCTTGTTTTTCCTATCAAAATTATCTCTGTAGTGACATAATAGAGGCTTCCAGGATTGCTAAATGAGGGAAAGCATTTTCTAAATACTTGAAGACTTAAGGCATTGAACAATGATAAATATGTGTTGTTTCATTCACCTGTACTAAGAAATGTAAAGTAGATACCAAGCAAGAGCATAGATTTAGCAGCTTTTGGTGAGAGCTGTCATTGCACAGAAAGCAGCTTTGTGCAGCAGTCCAGTTTAGTGATCCTGGAGATATGAAGTTCCAAAGGTCTGTCTGGAACACTTCAGTCATCCAAGCATGTCTTTCAACAAGCATGTGCAGCAAAACCTCCTAATAAGGTTTCTTACTATTTAAAATGCAAATTTATTGTTCTATAAGAACTTTCCTGACTTTCAAATACTTTAAGCAAATATTGAAAACATTTATCCATCTAAGCATGCTTACTAGCTTCTGAACAGTTAACAAAATAGATAGAGATGAACAGTTATTGTTATTTTAGACAGAACCAGGCCTGGGCCATGTATTCCAATAGTTTTTTATATAAAATAACCCAACAGAATGTATTTTGTTTGTGATCCAGTCACAAGCCTACTGGAATCCAAGGTTGTATGATGATTAGGGCTAGTGGCTACAATATCAGGGCATTCTACCTTCTGAGAGATGAGACTTTTGAAATACAGGTTTTTCTGTATTTTTCTGTATGAATGCTGCAACCGCAGCATTCTTGTGTCACACTAGAAACACTATAGCCAGGTGGGCTGTGAGTTAGAAAACTGGGCACTTCATTTGCAAGTCTAAGCACACCCATCTAAATTTAAGTCAGGTTTAGTTCTCCTGATACTGCAGTTTGATGAAATAGTAGTTAATTATAAAATAATAAAAGGTAATTATGAGTAATTACAAAATGGCCCATCAAGCAGTGCTCAGTCCTACAGCACTTCATGTAATTGTCACATAACTAAAAGTCCAGGAGATGGAACAATAGCATCCACAGACACCAGAAAAACTGAATCATCTTAAAATAAAAACTGATGTGTAGATAAAGATGTTTGGCACTTGAAAGTTTCTTTTTTTCCTTAGGAAAAGCCACCTAATCCATGGAAAAGTATTTGTCTTGCCTTGGTATTGGGCTATTCCCATCAACTAAAGTATATGTCCTCGTAGTAAAAGAAATTGCTTTGGAATGTGAGCAAGTCATGTTCCACATAAGATTTTGGCAGCGCTTGCAATGCAACATCATGACCATTATTATACCTAAGTGCAATCACATCAGCCCTCTACAGGCCTCAAGTCTGTACTTATGAAACTCTTATTTCAATCACGACATTGCCAGAGTGATTAAATGGAATCCAGTAGAGTCTCTATCAGAATTATTGTCCTTATTAAAACAGATGCATTATTGACTTTGATTTGACTAAAGACTGAAACTGAACTATCAACAAAAGTACCACTGACTGACAGTAAATTTAACAGACTGTTACTGCATTTTTAAAAGACTGTTATTGCACTTTTACTTTTGTCCAAGACTTTTGCTATCAAGTTTTAAAATTCTTATTTCCAGCATAAAACATATTATGTGCATTACTCTTTATATGTCAGCACTGTCAGTTACTCAAACTTAAGCGAGTGAGAACTTGAATATCTGCTTATTTATTACAAAGGAGGTGTCAATCTTTGTTGAAGTTTAATAAAATGCTCATGGCCATAGTCTGATCTATTGGACAGCTGTGTATGTGCCCAGATGGAATTCAATTTGTGAAAAGACAGCCACCAAAAAGATGCTGGACAAAAGCAGTTGTTTGAACTCAGTTCAGGGTAGTGAGTGGACTAAATATTGTACACAAGTCCTAAGCAAAAATTACTACTTTTCAAAGAGAATGCCAAGAAATCAAAGCTTGCATTATCAAGAATGCCATTGTACAATGGCTGGATTAACTTCCACCGTGGAGCAGCAGGTGAGGCTCAGCAGGAAAACAGACAGCTAAACCTTAATATCTCATCTGGTAACAGATTTTTTTTCCCCTGTTTACCAAATCAGTTTTTTTCCAGTTATAGTGAAATCTGGGGCTTGGGAGAACAAGCCATACCTCAAGTTTCTCAAACTTCCAAGTGTTGCATTCCCTGACATCTCACAACTTCTTCTACTTTTGAAAAAAAAATTCTCTTGACAGTTGATCCCTTCTGTGAAGAATTAATTTTTGTAGCAGCCTTACACAGCACTCAAACTGTTGAATGCCTGTTGGCTTTTCATCTTTTCTAACAAATCCTTCTTTTCTAGTCCTTCCCTGTGGTTTTCCCTTCAGCATTCTCAGGTGTGACATACATCTAAGGGCTGGATATCAGTGGGGGAGGCGGCACAACACTCAGCCAGCACTGTGGGTGTGTTTCCTGCCTGTGCTCTCTCCCAAGAGCATTCCATAGCAATAAGGACAGGGAGCAGCACAAGACTGAGCACAGCAAAATGCCCTACAAGAAAAATAATTATTCCACCATTTCCATTATTAAAAGAGTGTGTCCTGGACTGTCTTAAGTTCACACTCATAAACAGTACCCTCACAACATGTGTCAGTTCACAGCCTTCATGAATAAGGGTGAGAGCAATGATGTGATACATGGCAGAAAATAGCACGCTGTGAGATTTTAGAGCGGGTTTCTTTAGAAAGAATCTATGACACAAGTGATTAGCTTCTCCTTCATCAAGCAGCCCCCATGAAGATCAGCATCTCATTTTCCTCAAGCCTAAACTAATATGCTGTTATTAACTATGTACAGCTATAAATGGATTGGAAAATGAAGTCACCAGAACAGGCAAACATTAGGTTCACTACAAAGTCTGTAGAATGGAATATCCAAAAAATGTTGATTATGCCATTGAAAACAAAACAAAAAAGATGTTTTTGTAGTGCATTTTAACCATTTTTCTACAGCATCTCCATTATTAGGGGTAGCATAAATATAGTCAGGGTTAATAGGAAAACAAGTGAGCCTCCAATCTCATTGCAAAACAGTAGCAAAAATTACAAAAGACAAACCGTTTTATTTTCAAGCACCTCATCTTCTACTTCATAACAAGCAAAGCAATATGAGTAAGTTACTGCACTGGGCCATGGAAAACACAACCATTTCAGTGAAAGTCAGTTCTTGGCACAGCTGCTGCTCTGTCACAAAGAGCCCTACACAACTTAAAAGTCTCTCCAAGAGCAACTCTACTGATAAAGGAGCCCTCCATGTATGTATTTTATACCAGATTAGATTAGGAGTCTACAGGAAGTCTTCTAAACCTGCTTGAGGGTGACTGTACTCCTTCATATTGCCTTCTACTATGTTAAAACCCCCGGAGACAGGGCAGGACACTGTAGGAATATGTTTGATATATAGTTGGATTAAATAACAACCTAATATATCAAACATATCACACAGAGTCCTGCAGAAAAAGGCATCCAGGTTTGATTCATCTTGGGTTAAAAAAAAAACAAAGGACAAACTGCTGAAAGCTACCAGCAGGGAACTCTTACTGACTACAAGACACTCGTGTCTGGAGGCAGAGGCCTGCACAGAAGCATGAGGAGCCGACAGAACAGGGTAGGGACAGCAATGCTCTCTCCTGTTGTACCTCATCTACCATATATTTTTACTTAAATTGTTTTTTGCCCAGTATTAGCATGTAGATTTTATTAGACAAAATATTTTTCTTCTTCAGAAAATTACTAGTTTTGGGGGTTGTTATTTTACAGGCAGTAGCATATTTGCATAACAGAAGGAATATGTGTCTGCATTGCAATACACCTGACTCTCCAAATGGAAAACTGAAAAAAGTTAGAGTCCACACTCAGGAAAAATAATTGTACTTGAAGGAAACACGACGGCCAAATCCTGCTTGATAAACCATAAAGATCTCATTGCTTCTCAGATAATTTCCCACCTCAAACACTGCAAGGACAATACTGAACAGGTTTTGTGTTACGGACAGTAGTAACAACACCTGCTCAGGAGAGTCCTCAAAGTTCTTCCATGATATGAGCTCAGAAGACATACAGATATTTACAGGGTGTCAGTGGGACTGCAGACTAGTGGACTAAGCATTTTGGGAGCACATTTACCTGCAGCCAACCAACCAGGATTTAAAGCAAACAAAATAAGCATTGTACAATAAAACACAGGCAGCAGTTAGCAGGACTGTGTCTCATTAGAAATTGTTCTCTGGGATAAGATGATTCCCAGTAGTATAAAATGAAGATGTCTCATGCTATTTGTGTCAGCCTAAGACATCAACGGGGGTATGGTAGGTGCAAAAATATGAAGAGGAAACAAGGAACAGAAGAAATAAAAAATCCAAAAGTTTTTAAAAAATGAAGATAGTGGAACAAATGAGAAGAAACCCTACCTTCAGCTATTGGGGTTTTTTTTAAGGTAAAAGACAAACTGGAACACAAAGATGAAAATTTCAAGCTTAAATCAAATGACTCCCACTCCCTGCACCAATTAAAAAAAACTTTACCAAAAACCAGAGAATCAGCCACCAACTACTAATGATGAAGATGATGGATTTCCTGCAGGTAGATATTCTAAAATTACCAACTAAGGACTTCTCTGCAAGTTCACTTGATGATGATTGCTGTTAACTGAAGCAGGATATTGCCTAGATAGTCTGTTGCATTGTAGAAAAGAACTCCTATTCCTGCATTTCATAGACTGAGCACAAGACAAAGCAACCCTTACCTAGTCTAAGTATTCCTACTACAAAACTCTGTTTGTTGTCAAAGATGGGCATGAGAAAGACAGAGCCTGTTCACCACAGGAAATCCTGCTCTGGGAGGATACAAGCTACAAGTCTGCAGCAGAAAAAATGCTATTTGAGCCACTCTGTACTTCCTAGTACCTTTTGATGTGGATTATAATCCATATTGTGAAAGAGATTAAACATCTGAAAAGGATGCAAAGGCCGCTAAAATCCCAAATCAAACAAACAGTTGGATATGAATTTTAGTTTCAGAAAATGACAGACCAGTAAGTCACAAGCGGACTGGATACTCAAATTAACATGTTAAATGATGAGCAGGTGTGAGAGGTGTATTCACTGGGAAATTACAATGACCCTGGAGTGGCATAGATGTTGGAAGGAGACTGCTCCATGGTTACCAGGCAACACACATGTGCTATTGTGCAGTGATTGTATAGAAAAGGTGATGGAGGACTTTTCCACTCCTCAGACTCAGCCTGTGTCCTCCGCTCTGTAGAATCTCATTATAAAGGACCATTTTTCTTTATAAACAAAATGGATGTACTTGTTAAAAAAATGCAGACAAAGAGCATTTCTTTTTCATGAGCTAATTTATTCCTATCACTAAGCAGGGAGTGGGGGGTGGGAAGTCCTCAAAAGGCTGAAGCTTCCAAGAACTATTTCATCTGATGCTCCTAAATAACAAAATACTACCCTGCACCAATACAATCATCCAACACTGAATGCTCTTGAGGCTCTGCTTTTTAGAAAGACTTCTCATTAGCTTCACTTTGAAAACAGTTTTCCACCTACAAAGCAGCATAAACAGGAAAATAGATATATAGTCCTTTCCTGAAGTCAATTACACAGCCAAAACATGCTTTTCATTTTAAAGAGATGCAACATAGCAATTTCTACTAAAACCTGCCTGTTAACACCAGGCAAAAGGTAGCAATTCTCTGGGATCCACCAGTTTCATATATTCCCTCTGTACTGCACATGAAAATAGTTGGCTTAATTTTATATCTTCAGAGATACATTTGAAATGACCTGGCAACATGCAACACTACTTGATATCATAATGAATTGTACTTTAATTTCTTTCAGGAAAATGTCACAGAAATGATCATACAACGTATCTGATTTTACACTGAAACAGCTACTCTCTAAGAATGGCATAAAGTGCTGGTTTTAGTCTTAGAAAATCCTCCAGGTCATTTACATTCTCTTGGATCCTATCTGTGTTGCTGCTGCTTTCTCCTGCTATACTACACAAATTCAGATGTGAACAAAGGGTCTCCAAAATAAAGCAAGTGAGAATGACTACACACAGTAAAATACGTTTGGAAACAGAAATGTAAATAATCAACAGTAATGATGCCATACTCTTACAAGCATTTCTAATATTTGGCTTCCCTTCCTTTGCTTGCTCATGGCTGGTGCTTGACTCACTCCCTGAAAAGCATCTTTTTACCCTCTACCCTCAGGGGTAAGTGCCATCCAGAGCAGCGCCTCGTGGCACTGAGACTCATGCAAGGTTTGATTGTTTACACCATTATCGTGGTCAGTAGCAAAGTACACACCAAGCTACGGGCAAGGTGCATCCTCTGCTTTGTTAACCTCAAACAAACAATGGGGATGGACACTCACCTTGGGCTTGGCTCTTGGTTTCAGCTGCTCTAACTTCTTTGCTGCAGCCTCAATTGATGCTGCAGCCCCTAATAGCTCTGTCTCTGCAATGACTGTTGGGTCTTCTGGATCCACCCACTCTGTCCCTGAAATTAATGGAGACAGGAGACAATAACTTCAGTGTCACTGTGAGCTGCCACTCAAACAGGGGGAATTGCAATCAACCTCAAGTGTCCAATACAGAATGTACATTGCGGAAAGCTGATTTTAGTGCCATAATGGCATGAAACCAGTGGTTTATGTCACAGAGAAAGCTGTAAAGCAGAGGGGAAAAAAGTATTAAGCAGGATTATTCTCTCATGAAAGTAACTTATTTAATAATTGTGTAAGCAAAGAAGCTTCAAAAAGGGTACTGTCCATACTGGGAACAAAACCAGCTGTCACTCAAGTTGTGTTTGTCAGAAGTCTCACTCAGATGGTTCCTAGCTTGACCAAGCTGTAGGATACATTGAGAAGTCTGACAGAATGGCAGAAAGAACAGGCTGCAGCCAACACAGTCACCCCCAGCGCACCTGGCAGTCACCCCCAGCGCACCTGGCAGTCTGTTTGCTGGCAGTGGTTGGGGATGAGGTTAGCACTGACTGAAGGAAGCACACTTTTGGCAGTGTGTGTCTTAACAGCGATGTAGAAAAGGCCAAAGCAGTTTCTGTATCACATCTGAAGGTCAACTTTTTGTTGTTGACATTTTGGCATTTCTCTTTTCTCGAAGAAATTTTGTAGATCCACAAAATGAATACTTGGCTGGAAGTGGTTTCAGATTTTTAGAAGTTGTCAGTGCATTATTATTTTTGATTTCCTAACACCATTCTCTGAATTACAAGGTTCAGAAAACATCCATATTCTGAATTGAGGGAAACAATGAAACAGCCAAAAGAAGTTCGTAACCTCTAAGGGCATGGTCTAGCAATCATTTCTCAGCTCAACTGCTGTACAGGATGAAGACATTCCATATTAAACCCTAATACTGGCAGATAAACAGGGGGAAAAAAAAAAGAAGGCAGCAAGTATAAATACAGTCAACCCCAAATTTGTAAATGTAGCGGTTTCTCTTCAAAAAAAGGCATTTCACAAAGGCTAAAACATTTACACGTTAAACTTGTTAGGAGACAATTTTACTGTGTGCCTATAAATAAAAATTAGGAAAGAAAATTGTGAATGGTTAAAAAACATTTTAATTCCCACAAAAAAGCTTCTGAAGTGAATAAAGACATCCTCTATGGGCAGCAAGTGAAAAAAGAAATAAAAAATGTTTTTTTATTTTAATGACTAGGAATTAAAATGCAAAAATTGCCAGAAATTAATAAATGTCTCCAAAGATGAGAATAATAGAAAGATTTTTAAAAAGCACTTAAGGAATAGAAGAAGTCTGATATTGGTTTGCCTTCTTAGCAAATGGAAACCAAAATTTTGAAATATAAAAGAAAATGCAGAAAAAGCTGAAGAATTCAATAAAGCTACTTGAACAGGGAAATAGCATAATGTAGATCACTGTTCTATGAAAAAGAGTAACTATATTAACAGATAAGGAGGGAAGGAGGAAAGAAATAATGGACTCTCATATATGAAAATTGCTTATGGTTCAGACTGATAACAGCAGGAAATAACTGAGGAGACCCTGGAGTGTATATTACACAGAATATCAGTTCATCATCTCTGGAGTAGCAAGCACACCCCACCGATAGCCCAACTCACCCTTCATTGCTTCTGCTGACTGGATGAGCTCTGTGACAGCACTTGCAACCCGCTTGGAGAAAGAGGCCAGCTGATGCTTTAGCTCTGGAGTTGCTTTTTGAAGAATCTAGAGAAAGAGATAGAATGCACATTAGTAAGGATTCCAGAATGCTGGAAAATTCCCAAGGCACTCTAGTGAAAGCTTTATTTTGTACAGCAATTGTGTGAGAGCCCAGTGAGAGAACTGTAACTGTCAGTGAAGCCCTAGGAGCAAAGGCTTACACTGCGATGTTGGATGCACACTGGGAAAGTGGCCCTGCCTTGCACATCTACAGGAACTGACAATGTTGTTGGAAGTTCTCAATCCTAAACCTAGGACAGAATTATCCAAAACAGAGGCACATGTTTGGGAGGAATATGCAGCTCCATTCTCAGGTATTTTAGTCATTATACTTATGCATCAGTCTCAGTCTTTTCACACTCTTGGAGAGAAGGTGATTTTCAAGTACTGACAGACTGGTTCATCCCTATTTCTGAGAGACAGAATTACAGAGTTCTGGAAGTGCCAGTTGCCTGTTCTGGAAAAAATCAGCAATGGTGAACACAATAGAAATGCCAAGGCCCTCAAATAGAAGGAGAAGATAAAAATCTCTGAACTGAATTTGTATCAAGTATTAAACTGTGCTTCTTCAAATGAAAAACACTAAGACACTCAGAGAGTGAAGTTGAATTCTTTCCCTGAACAGGAACATCTGCATTTTTAATGACCATATTGTAAAGAAAAATATTAAATTGTGGAAGTTTATGTATACTCAAGAGCTCCTTCTGAGAGAAGAGTGACAGACATAGGTAGAGCTTTAAGAGCAAAACAAATGGTTGAGTCGTGAAGGTCACATCCAGGTGTGCTTTTTCTTAATGTTTTCAAAAACTCCCCTGCAAGCCTCTCTAGGTGCACATTGAAAACAGATTGTATCTTTTTGCCAGAGTGTTGCCATGTTGCAGTCAAATGCATAACCCATTTACTTTGACAGAATAAACTAAACCAAGTTATTTTCCTAACTTTGCCTGGTAAGAACTCTGCCACACAAGGAATCCTCTCTCTCTGGAACTGCCATGTCAACGTATGTGTGGACTGGTCTCCTGCTTCCTACAGATGATCCTTAGTCAATAAATTTCTGCAGTAATCACAAGTACGTGAATCCTCATGGCTACAATCTGCAACTAACAAAATATAACAACGCAGTTATAACCAAAATTTAGACACTGCATAAACTCTTCTCATGGCAGAAACTGAGCACAGAGCAGCTCAAGGGTTACCTTCCAAATATAAACAAAATGTCAAAAGCAAAAATGTCAAAAAAAATACAGAAATGTGGTCAGGACTATAACAAAGAATGCCATTTTTTACTCCAATAATTGTGACACTAATACTATCTGTGATAGTGTCGACAATGTTGGAATTGAAAAAACTGAGCAAATTTTAAAATTAGGCTGTTAAAGAACTGTGTTATTTTAAAGCCAGTTTAGAACTGTCAGCAGAGTCTCATCCCCGCAGAGTCATGGACAACAACCAAAGCTCCAGACTTCCCCTCAACTCCGCATGGATCAACACTGACCAGGAGGGAGCATATGGATATGCAGGAGGACAGGTCAGTCTTGAACCTCACTAGTACAACTTAAAAGGAGTTTTACTAAGATGAGCATGCCATACAGCTGGAATTAGCATATTCCCGGCCATACCCCTAGCTAGGTGATTAGTGGAATATTCCTTTGAGCAAACAAGTCAGTTTTGTGCCACTTGCCCAATGCAACCTCTGCACAAGTTAATACACTGGCTTGAGAAATTTTAGATATTGCATCTGACAACTCTTGCACCTAACAAGTATCATTTTTGAAGAAATAGGGCTGTTGGATACCCCTTGGTGCCCCTGTGTTGAGGCACCCATGCAAGCATCCGTAGCCTAACCAGTGAGGGTGTAACTGAGCTAACTGACAACTGTATCACAGGGTGCCAGATGGACTAATTAGAGATTTCCAATCCCACACGATCTGCGTTTCTAGAGGTTATAAATTAACTGAGATTGCAGACCTAGGGGTTCTAAACCACCAGAGTTTTCTAAGGCAGCCAACACCAGGGAAGGAGCAGGGGGCGGTACGAGGGGACAGAACTTTCTCGTGGCTTTAGGGCCCTGAACATAAAGAGGCTTAAGGTAAGAAAGGCCTGTTACTTCAATAAAATGGAACATGCCTTTCTTACCTTGAGCCTCTTGGCTTTATGTAGAGAGAAAGAAATAAAATGAGCAAAAATTTGTTCAAGTCTTTGGTCTGTTCTGGCACTTAGTTTGAAACATACTGACAGCATTCTAGGGGTCAAATCTGAAAAATTCCCCACAGTACCTCTAAACTAAAAATGGATCAGACACCTAATGCTAAATCACTTACTGCAATACAGCTCTAAGAATTCCATTAGCAAGTTCCAACTTTCTTGAACTATTTTCCCTGCTAGTGGCAAACAAAGCCGTGACTGTAGTTTTATGTTACATATACATTTCAGCAAGTTGATGCAAATAATTATACATGCTCTGTTCTCAGCAGCAAAACTGATTTGGATTTGCTAATCTGCAGTTAGTGGCTGCAAATTTCAGTTTTAGAGACGTTAATATGTCAGCTGAGAGCCACCTAAAAGAAATCACTGGTCATCCATGAAGCTGATTGCTGATTTAAGTCTTCTCCAGAAACTTCAGTATCTTATAAACGTTAGTTCAAACACATTTTCTTGCTTCCTACAAAAGTAATAGAAACAGAAGAACAAATATTATGGGATAATTAATATATTATGTGATAATTATGTATGGTCAAGAAAAGCCCACTGACAGCAGGATTCCTGAGTTTGGATTTGAGTGCAGAAGTTTTATGCAGAGCTTTGGGGGCGTCATGTCTGACGTGTTGGAGAGTTCTTTGTGAGGCAGTGCTGGCTGGGGATTTTGGGATGGCTTTGAGTAGGTGTGGCTGCAAGAGGCATGTAACAGTGCCTTCATAAAGATTATGAAACCTCTTCAGTCTGGGGGACAGGCCTGTTCCTAATATGTCTAGTATTTATTGTGGGCTTAAAAGAATACTGAAATGTCTTATTTTAATTTCTTTGTCAGGGACCTTTTTTTGGTCCAGATCCATATTGCCTCCACATCTGATCCAGAATGCAGCTCCATTTAAGTACTCCAGTATTCCTTCTGTCTCACAGTTTGAGCTGAAGTACTGAGTTTCCTTTAGCTTGCTCTTCCTAACAACAAAATTGTTCATAACCTTGTGATGAACTGATAAAAACATGTCACTAGCAGTCACTATAGAAAGAGGGCAGAGAGATTACTCTCCGTGGAAGCAACCCAGTATATGCATGCAGATGACTCCTTACCAGGAGAACATGCTCCAGCAGTTCCAAGTATCCCAGGGTACATTCTGTTCCAAAGCGCAGGGCTCTCTCCCGAACTTCTACACTCACATCTGGGTGATATGATGCTTGCTGAGGAGGCAAAGCAACATTAGTACCCAAAACGGCTCCCACAAGAGAAGATCAACACAGACAGATGGGGGAAAGAGAAGGGAAGAGTTTTATAGTGTGCAAATGACATTTGAGCTTGAGGGCTGGCCGTTTCTGTTGTAAGCAATCAGAGCTGGAAGAGCAGCAGAGCTCCAGTTCTGTAAAGGCTCATTAATGGCGTTAGCCTGACGGAGAGATTTAACACAGCAATAGCACTGCTGGAACCTTCTGTTTAAATACAGAGAGAAGCTGCAGCAGAGTCAGGTCTTTGTAAGGATTTCCACTAATATAATGTCTGGCATCTGACATAAGCCCGACTGATTCAACCATTTTATTTTTAATAAAAAGTGAAACCTGCAGCCTCTTCAAGCCTTGTACTTTCTACAATAAACTTCTAGGGAACTTTTTTATTGAGCAGAAGTACCGCTTGTTGCCACGTGAAAGTTCCCAAAACGTTCAGCATTTCCTCTCACAGAACAGCTCCTTCCACTCTTGCAGCCTCTTGTCTCCCGTTGGGATGGGGGATTATCTCACGGCTCACTTATTTTCGGCCCTTCCTGCAACCCGCAACATCCCGAGCCAGGGCCGGCGCTGGTCTCTGGGCTCCCTCTGCAGGGAAGCTCGGGATGAGCGGAGCATGGAAACCGCCCGCGGGAGCCGCCTCCCCCTCCTCATCCCGCCAACGCCCTGTCTGAGGGGAAGGGAGATGGGAGGAACAGAACTGATTTTCCTCATCTTCAGCATACTTCAAACGAGCTACCGAAGCCCAAAAAATCCAGAAGAGTTTTCAAAAAAAATTTCAAATAGGAGTAAAGGGCCCCCCCAGTGTTTCTTATGCATACATTGTAAAGCATCCTAAAATGTCTCTTCTGCACTTAAATATTACTCTAACACAGGGAATTAGAGCAAGCATCTGTAGGAGGGAAATATAAAGTTCCTTTTATGTTTTGCATACATAGCCAGGACTGGTACTAGAATATTTTGGGAGTATTTTTAAGGTTCAATATATATTACATATACTTCACAGCAGCCTAAAGCGGTGACAGAAGTAATTTCAGGAAATGATTTTTGTAACCCAGAAACATCCAAACACACATCTCACTACACCAGTGGGGACTCGCAACAGAAATGTCTTCTCTTCCAGCCTCGGGCAGAAGGTCTGCCCAAACACCTCAAACTGAAACATGTCTGAAGAATCAAACTGAAACATGTCTGAAGAACCAGAACACACATTTGTTTCCTTATGCTGACGATTCCTTCGCACTCAGCCCTCATTTTCTCTCCACGTGCTTTCCCAGCAGTGAGGCAGCCAGCACTACCCGCCTCTGGTACAGCTCCTGCCCCGTGAGCAGCGCTGGGTGCCTTGTGGAGGGAGGTGTGTTCGAGGGGGCTGCTGTGAGCTCCCCCCGGAGCCGTCTCTTCCCCGGCGGAACCACAGCTCGGCCCTGTCTCCTCCCAGGGCCTGTGCTCCAGCCCGGGCCCTGCTGAGCTGCCTCCAGTGCCACCAGCTGCAGCTCAGCCGGTGCTGAGAAAAGGTGAGAAGTTGTTTCCCTCAATCTGCTGCCTATGGAATGATCTAACTGATTGCTCGCTTCCATTGCTTCCTGTGGGTTGGACAGGCCTTTCCATATCTGTTTTCTTTCCACCAGCAATCGCTAAAAATAGTGATACTATGCACAGGTTAATTACTGAATTATTTTATACAAATACATAATAAAAAAAGAAGTTATCCTAGAGCCCACTCTAACCTTCAATAAATGTAATTACAGCGTGTCCACTGACTTTAATGAGAGTTGTCTCAGTACATCCCACAATAAGCAACCTTATTGTCTTTTGAAATAGCATCTGCTTGTAAAAACAGAATTAGTAATGAGCATTGTAAATTCATCTATAGCAGACTGAGCACAGGAATTTATATAACTGCTAATTCAAATTCCTTATACTACTTGCCTTGGGCAACAGGCAATGAAATAGAACTTAAATTCAAATTCCTGACACCGGGGAAGTCAGAGCTATGTTCTGTACAATTCTACCATAGATCATATACATGCACTTTTGTCTTGGCCCAAAGGACATAAAAATCTGATCATTTATCAGTACTAATTCTACAGAGTAGCTTAATATCACTGGAAACCCCTCCAGTGTTTGTCAGATATCACAAACCCTAAGTCCCACTGCATCACACAGCTTTTACAGCATAGTGGGGCTAAGACCGCTAGCTCCTATCCCTAAAATTCAAGGAATGAAGTTTATCATGAAAATGCCATGTACAGTAATCAATTGGTATAATTAATGGCATAAGATTTCTAAGACTCTGAGGAAGGTTGGTAAGGATTTCTAAGACTCTGAGCAAGAAACAAGATTTTCTAAATCAAGTCTGGTTCAAACTGTGTATTTAAAATCTTTGTTAAATGATATAGCTATTTTCCTCATACGTTTTCGATAATGCATAAAATTAGTATTCTTGGAGACTTTTATTCCTGTTTCTCCAATAAATGCTCTTGGTCTTGAGAAAGTAGACAAGATAAAACTAGATTTTAGGCCTTGGCACTGTATCATTACATGCAAGTAAAATGATTCCCAGCCCTTTCCCTTCTGTAGACTCCTTTCTTTAGGAAAGCAATTCCCTGGGAGATCACGAAGGCTTTTCCAGCATCCCAGACCTCCACTGTTCCATTTGCAGGAAGTTTCATCCTGTCAGCAACTTACAATGCATGAACCACTTGGAAGCCATTAAATTAACTGGGAGCAAATGTAAACATAAAAAAAGGAATGTTCGTAAATAGATGTTCAAAAGTATTTATTGGGCTGTGCATGCATGGGAGTGTCTTTATAACATTACTAAAAAAAGAGGATTCTGTTCCTGAGAATTTGCTGCCTGTTTGGAAAGACAAATCAAAATCTGAAGCATGCAAAGTGGTCAAGAACTGTTAGATACTAAAAAACTTGTTACAAAACTAAGTTAATATAAAAAGTTTCATTCAGTGGTTTTGTATAAAGGCAGTTCTAAATTATATTAGAACTTGTACTTTTGCAAGAGGATAATTTTAAAAACCAACATAACCCTTCTGTTTGGGCAGCATTAGGCTAAAAATTAATCTGGGACTGATGCAGGCAGTTAGGATTTGACCAAATACCGAAAAGCAGACACCATGCAGAGAGCACCATTATTTCACTGTCACCTTCCGGATGTGGAAAGACAAAAGTAAATAACTACAATTTACAGGCAAAGGCACTACTACTGCAGTCACTACAGAAAATCAAAAGGAATGAGATGTTTATAATCCCATTTCTTAATAATTTATGCCTAGGTTTTTTTTATCATCAGAACAAAGCCAAATGGCTTAACAGTCATTTATATAGCATACAGTGTAGAAAATAGGGCTACATTATTTTTTTATAGGGCTACTGCTACTATAAAAAATTTGCAATAAAAATTGCACACATTTCTGAAAAGCACAAAAGAAATTGAGCAAACCAACAGGTTTAGTCAGGGGGAAAAGAACTACTAAAAATAGACCAGAGTGATTTCTTTCACCATTCCTATCACTGTTCTAGGAATATTGAAATTATATATGTGACCACAGGAATATTTGTATATTCTCCTACTTGCACAGATTGTTTGTCTTCTGACTGGAAACCAGGAATTTTCAGCTCAAATAAAATTTCTCATTTTCACAAAAATAAAACAGTGAATATTAGTGCCAGGGTTTTTTTGTGCGCATAGCACACAAAATAATTTCTGAGAGTCCCTTAAAATTATCTTACCTATTAACTTTCTCATATGAAAAGCAGAAAACTGAAAATATATAATGTTCTATGGATTTAGAGGCACACAAACACAGAAAGATCAGTCTTAGGCAAGGAAGGGAATCTTTACCTTACAAGCTGTTAGCATGTCAGCTACTGCTTTGCGGCTCAGATTTGCTGTAGCAATCACATCCTCCTGCCTGCATGAGTTCCCAGCTGCAACAGCTTTGGCCGTTGCCATGGTGATTCCTTTCGTCATCCGGATTGATTCTTCAGGTGATGATGTCTTTTCTGGAACCTCGCTCGACTGAAACACCTAAAAGTGAAAGCAGAAGGAAAGTCTGATACCAGTCAAGTCAAAGCAGAACAACCACGAGAAAGAGACAGCAAACAGAAGCAGCCTCCGAACAGCAGGAAATTAGAAACATATTTGGAGTACTTGGATAGCATTCCTGCTTGTAATGAGCCTGGATCCGATAAGCCTGCTCACCTACAGACACCAGAGAGAAACAATAAGATGAGGGAAGGAGACAATAAAAAAGGTTAACCCATTCATCTCATCTGCATTTAACTACCCACATGACAGTTGTTACAGACCGCTGTTCAGAGCCTTACAGGATGAAAAGAATTACTGTTCCTTTCATTATATTCTTTTCTCATCCTGACTGCTGTTTAGGCTGGTCTACTCACATGAGGAGATCCTTCCCCTGCAAAGGCTGGACCCTACCAAGTGCTTGTTGATAGCACAGAGCAGTAGAGACTGAGAACATCACCACTAAAATATTCAAATGTGTCTTAAAAAAGCAGAGGTGGAGCGTTGTCTCTTAGGCTATATTTAGTCTCTCTTAGAAACGTAAAGATATAATTTTGCAGGGTGAATCATGTGAAAATAGTTCAAATTACCTGACAGTACGCACTACTCTCATGAATATTGGAATTCAGGAACTGTGGGAAGATGTAGGTAACAAGAGCTGTGCAACCTTACTTTGATCACATTTTCTTTTCCTGAGCTTTAGTCTGTATTTGCTTGCCGTTCTTTTACTGTACAGCCTGTATTTGCTTGCCATGCTTTTACTGTGCAGGGGCAATTTGGAGTGCACAATTAATCAGGTGGTTTCTTGACCACACACAGCGCAACCTAAGCAGGCCAGTGGTTTCAGAATGCAAATGTCTGGACAAAAGTGACCCTGGTCTATCCTGGGCTCCCAGTTCTCCCAGTTCATCAGTTTTTCGCTTCCTCTCTCCAGAAACAGAAGCGAAAAATGAATTAATGTTATATGAAAAAAAATGAATTCCATGAAAAATGAATTGCAGTTATACATGTGAAGACGTCCCTTGATGCTGCTCAGATTCAGCTCCTGGAATTCCAGATCAAGCCTGACACATTTTCTTGAGTAGCTATGTGCCACCCTCTGCTCTATCCATAAAAGAGATGACAATACCACGACCACAGATCCATCCCTTAGCAATGCTGACAAAAGCAAGAGGAACATTTCAAACAGATACCAGCCAAACTGAGAAAGAAGTGATAATGTGCAATCCTCCAATGACAGATCTGAACAGGTTTTAGCTCAGAGTTACAGGATGGGATGTAACAGCCAGGCCTTCGTGAGGATACAGGACAGTAACGTGTGAGGTATTGTACAGAACACGCCTGATTAGGTACCAGATCAGGAGGTTTTACTACTGCCATATGAATTCCCCATGACTATATACATATATTTATAAAGAAAGTATTTTAAAATAGATTGCCTCATTACAA
This sequence comes from Gymnorhina tibicen, assembly GCA_013399875.1. Taxonomy (NCBI): domain Eukaryota; kingdom Metazoa; phylum Chordata; class Aves; order Passeriformes; family Artamidae; genus Gymnorhina; species Gymnorhina tibicen. The sequence goes on along the minus strand of VXAZ01004636.1, from coordinate 1,546,673 downwards.
CAGCTTTGCTCACACAGTGAAAACTGGATGCTTGATGGAGAGCATTTGACAAGACAAAACTATGCCAGTGCAGTTATGGTGTAAGAATTGCTAATCCACAGACTATACAACAAAGCATTTCCTCCTGAAGACTGTGTCTACAGGGTTTTTTTTTTACAAAAATGGACTGTAAGTAAAGGAAGGAAAAAATCAGGCTTCACAAACGCAGGTATTAATTTATGTCACTCACTACTATGCTAGTAAAAAAAAACCCCTAACTATACTTTTGTATCTTAAAGAGGAAGGAAAACAATTGTCATGGTATAACTCCTAATTTGGGAGAGAATTCCACACTATCATTAATTCCTGCTTACACAGAATATCAATAGCAGGCCATGTACCACTGGTAGGATCATTTCATAATAAGGGAAAAATACAAACAAGATTAAACTGCAGACACGGTATAGGAATGATGCTGAGGGGACACTACCAAAGCCAGGATCAAAAAAGTGAACAGCATTGGATCAGAAAAGAGTATGTGTAGTGAAAGTTTAAGGTCTAAAGAAAAAGGAAGCGGTTAATCCCAGCTTTGTATAAGGACATACTTGCAAAACCCACAACTGCTATTTAGTTCTGTACCGTGAGCTCTTGTTTGATGTACTCAATTGTGGCCTCAAGGGCTCTTGTCCCTCGAGTAGCTTCATCTTCCACTGCTTTAACAGTCTTCAAGAGGGATGTGACATTTGTTACCATCACCTGAAGAAGAAAGAAGTGAAGACAATAATATGTGAATACTTCCTCCCATTTTCAGAGATGGCAGGGTATGAAGCAAGGCTGGGAAGCATCGTTACTTCTAATAGGACCTAGGAGACTTCATGAACTCCACTTGTTGCAGGACTAAATAACAACTCTTGTATTGGCCATGATATCACGGTCATTAAATAAAGAAATGAGTTTTCAGGCAATCAGAAATTGCTGAAGTCGAAGTTCCACATGTTTAATCAAATGTGATTGCACAGACACTTTCAAATAAAATTTAAGAATAAGGTTTTACCTTGGCAGCACCTTTCAGCTGGTACATGGATGGATCATCTGCTGGTTTGCTGGCAGCTCCTTTGGTAGCACCAATGAGATCAGAAAGGGCCTTTGCAACATCCTTGATAGCATTGATCAGAACAACCTATGGAATGAGAACTAGCTATAAGGCTCAGGCAATAAAGGGTGTCTGCATGAGGGTGTGATTTTTAGAACACAGCTAAAAAAAGATTTGTTTTTTCAAACATCTGCTATATGCTTGCCAGCCTCCATTTCACCGAGATCCAAACAAACAACTGAAGAAATACTAGGCATAATCCACACGGAAAAGTTGCAGGGTTAACTGAAAAACACGACAGATATAGCTGGAGAATGGCAAGAGTTTGTCAGCCTACACAAATAACACAGAGCACAGTCCAGTCGTAAGCTGAATAAGCAGCTTTAAAGACCTGCAAGCTCTTCAGAACAAAACCGGGATGAGCCAGAGCTCCAATCACAAGTTAGTAAAAATGAGCCAAATACTTTGCCAGAAGCATCCCAGCTGGAACACAGCGGTGAAATAAAAGCAGAAGGGTGACACAAACGCCTGACTAGTTCCACCCAATGCTTGAACCTCTTGACTGTATTCTAAACAAGTGATATCTGAGTAAACCCAGAAAAATCCCAGAGGAGATGAACCATATTGTGTTGCTTAAAAGTGCAAGTCACACGAAGTTCTACCGATTGAAAACTGTCCCTGTTCTCTTTAAGAGTATCAGAAAATCTTAAAACATCTCACCTGTGTTTCAGGATCATGGGATCCCAAGCTAGCTGCTCCCAATTTTACTACCTCAGCAAGTTGAGTGATGGTGTTAGCTGATGACTGAGCTGCTTGGGCCAGTTTGTCCTGACTTGAGGCAGCTCCAGAAACCAACAATTTTGTGTCTTCAACTAAAGCTTTTGCTGTTTTCAGTATATTTTCCCTGTAGCAAAAGAAGAGGAAGCAGGGAAGGAAGTGGAAAAGGAGAAGAGGAAACAAAATGTGTTTTCCAGTGTTATGGTGACTAACAGCTACATGAAAGAGCTGATCTAAATCATCATGCCAGTGTCCATTTATAACATACCACAGGTCAGGAAGTAAGTTAAAAAATAAAAAAGTCAACTATAAAAAAGTAGCAGAGCATTTGGGGCAAATGCAGGGCAGTGTAATAAAATGAGCCCATCTTTAAAAGAAATAGATAGGCAGCAGCATCAGAGAGCACTGTACTTGAATACTAAAAGAAAATCTGGCCATGCTGTGAGAAAAGTACCAGCTGTTGAATGTCCATATTAATCAGCATATTTTAAGGAAACTAAAGTAATCATGGGTGAAGAAGGTAGAAGCAAGAATGGCAACAGGAACAGAGAGTATGTACTGGTCAGGGTTCCCCACCCCCTCCCACCTACATCTGTGTTTTGACATTTCAGGACAACAAATTCAAAGCAACATCTGGGTAAAAGAAGAAATCATTTTGAGTATGCAGTTCACAAACAAGTCAAATCCCAGATTTCCTGTTTCTCCTCTCACTCCCCTGCCTCATTCAATTTCATTCACAGGAATCTAGAAAGGTAAAAATTTATCTCCATGTGCCAGTCTCTTCTGCCAGTTCCACTGTTCCCCTGGCATGCACTCTTCCATCTTTTTCAGCAGCACTGACCTGTGATCTGCAAATGATTCGTTGTTCTCAGCATTAAGGGTTCCAGCAGTAGCAAACATGATAGTGGTATCCAGATCTGCAATTATCCCAGACACAGCACTGGCTGCAGTAATACAGGCTTGTGTGCCTTTGTTCCCTGCCTGGAGGGCAGATAAAACCAACGAGACCTAGAAACAACATAAAGCAACAAGGTGGTCATTGAAAGAAAGTTGGTCCTGTCAATCATTCCTACTCTCTTTATCAGCTTTAACTTTACTTGCAAGGTACTGTCTACCCCTGCCTAAATTTGGAACCATCACTACTCCTGGGATACATCATGATGGAAAACTGGTACAGCTGAGAGGACACAAACACAGGCTGAACCAACAGTGGTTGGTGAAATCTGCAAGCAGCTGACACCAACTCTCAATGTTTGTGTCCAGCAAAAGGAGAGAGACGCCATCAAAAAGGTTCAGCAAAACTATGCAGGTCGTTTGTTTGAAGGGGTTGTTTCCAAGGAACAAGAAGCCCCACAGAGTTTGAAGATGCAGTTCTAGGCAGTTACTTTGGCCCTATCCTAAAAGGAGATGACATTGCTACATGGAACCACGTCATTGACCAGCCTCACAGTAACTGTGGCCAGGGAGTGCCTCATAAGGCACAAGAGCCATCTCACATCTTAGGATACTGTTTTGGACCAATCTCCCTCTGATAGGAGGCTGAAGTTTTATAGCAAGGCCTGAGCAAGGACTAATCATGGGCTAATCCAGCACATGAACACTGAATGCTTGAAAGAAAAGTAAGACCTTTGGGTAATTCAGATACTATTGTACTAGAATGCAAAGTTAAAAGAAACAGTTTCCTGAACCCAGTTTGACTGGTTTACTCCCAGTGGAACTTGGTAGACAAACACCATGGGATAACAGGGAAGGCTGTCTTACCTTTTCCGTGACAGCACGAGCACATTCTATCAACTCCCTTTTGGTGTAGCTGTCTGTAGGGCAAATCTGGAGAGCTCCAGCTTTTTGCACAAGAAAGATACACCCATGGCCAAGTTCCTGCACCCGAGTCCTGATCTGGAACCCAATCTAGATGGTAAAGGCAGCACAGGGAAAAAGGAAGAAAGAACAAAGCAAACAAATAAATATCATGCTGGTACACTGTGTCAATAGAAATGGAAACACAGTCTCTCTGGTGAATCTTTATTACCAATATTCCACCCACCACTACACTCTCTGCAAAGACCAGAAAAAAAGGACAGATGTAACTCCATCTAGCATGAAGCACAACCCTATAAAATGCTCACTGATGAAACTGGGCAGGAGTGACCCAGAGCCCAGGAAAGAGAAGGGATAAGGCAGGTACCCAAGTCCAACAGACATAATTCAAGCACACACAGCTTCACATTTAAATAACACTACTTCATCCTCCAGAACTGCCCTGTCAGCGTGAGCTGTACTCAAGGTACGTGCAACAGGTAAAAAGCACACATTTACTGTACACTGCTGAAACTGAAAGTATGTATGTGACTCTCCTTGCTTGGTTTTAAACCTCGCACAGTCTCCACTCTCCATACGTCCACGTGAAGCACTGAAATGTGGAAAATCCTGCTATGACCACTTCCGATTTATTAATAATCCTACATCCTAAGATGTGTGGTCCCTGTTTCGAAACATGATAGTTGTAGTCCCTGCATGTATTCTGTCATTCAGGTGTGATTTGGGATTAATAAATGAGCAGGAATCACAGCCATTAGTATCACAAAGGGAATTATTTCAACCTCAGGCACAAAGTAGCGTGCAGAAATGGTAATTCAATTTAACAATATTGAGCCAAGTGCAAGCCATTGCTTTTCATGTAGCTACTGAACACAAAACACTCAAGTAGTGTATCAGCAGGATGTGTAAGCACAAAGTCAAAAACTCTTTGAAGGAATTTTATGGAGATAATCTGATACATCTGGAGAAGGTGAGATACCCTCTTACCCCACCTTGACAAAGTTTGTCTATGCTCCAGTAAGAAGAGAGGAGTGAAAGGGTGCAGTTGTGCTCAGAGAAGATGCAGCAACTCCCACAACAGGTGAATGCAATTGAGGCGAACAGCCAGTCCTCCTCACTTAGCACGAGGCAAGTAAGATGCTTCTCCCACATCACATTCCAACTCTGAGCTATGGAGGATGTCCTTCAGCAAAAGATACTTGTGCTCTGACTGCTTGCATGAATCTCACTTTCAGGATAGGAAGTTACACTTAAAATCACTTACAGGCAAGATAAAAAAAGCATATGCATATTTGTAACTTGTCAAAACATGCAAGACTGAAGGAAAGCCACATAGTAACAAGTTAAGGGTTTTGAGAGTTTTCTTTGTATTTGCAAGTTGCCTGTAAGTGAAAGCCCCAAGTAATTTAGGAGGTTCTGTTGTGGTCTATGGAATTATCCACTTTTATCCCAAGCTGTTTCTTTCTGAAGCCAGACAGAGGTTTTCACAAAGGGTTTCTGTTCTTTGATTGGGCAATTCTTATAACAAGGCTTGTCACCTTTACTGTGTTCTTCACAGTAAAAGAACACCCTTGTTAACACCACCATGTACAGAGAATAAAGAGGTCTAAAAACTGCAGACCTCCTCTGGTTCTGCCGTAGCTGCAGCCATTCGGCCCTGGAGAGCCAAATGCCCATAGTCATTGGTCATTTGCGATGCAAGTCCTCCCAGCTCCTCCGGGTTAGTAACCGACTTAGTCATCTGAAAAAAGAACACAGGCGAGAGAAAAAGAAAATTGACAGGCATGAGAATAACTTGTTAATACACCCCAGATTAGAAGCACACTCATCTGTTTGGTCACACTGATAAAATGGGGTAATCCGCTTGCCATGGAAGGGACCTGTCCTCCAGCAAGAATTCCAGAGGAAACTCAAGCAAACATGCTTTATTAGAGTCATGGTAACCAGGCAGTCGCTGAACACACGGAGGAATCAAAGAGCAGCAGTTAGAGCCAGTCCTTCACTCTTTGACACAGAAGGGCCACTGGCCAGGTACAGTTATTCAGACTGGGAAGGGAAGTGGGGTTTGTGTCTCACAGCCACCTTATTTTGTCAAAGGTGAGCTAAGCCCCATCAGTCTCAGCTGAGACATGGGAGCATGGAAAAAATCTGAGCACCGATGCAAAACACATCTCAGATGAGGGAACAGCACAGAGAAGGAATAGGCAGGATGACACAGAATGTCTCAGTAGGATGTCAGTATAAGTAACTGAATCTCTCTTTAGATAATTCCTACCTTTCAGAGGTAGTTCTTCTGTCTCATATTAATGTAAGTAAAAGCAACGGAGGTCCATCCCTGGGACAAAACTAGTTTCAGACAAATTTCTACTGTCATAGATAGCAGAATCATGGACCTGTCTTGACTGCAAGAGCAACTGACTGTGAAAAATCCTGCCTGTAGCACTCATGAACAGTCCCCTCAATTCTCTCAACAACCAATTAGCAACCACAGTACTGTTCCAAGGGAAAACGCATGATGCATTACTGTGAAACAAGTCAAGAAAAATCTCAGTTCAAGAGGTGTCACTTTTTTCTTTTGTTAAACCCAGGTGAGTCATAGAAATGCAAGAAAAAGACAATGTGGGATGTCGATCTGCATTCATTCATTAAGCATTATAGGGCTCTGAAAACACTGGTGTTATTTCACAGGCTACATGAAACAATAAGTGGGAAAGGGTATCCTGAAGTCGTTGATAAACAGAAGGTGGCATTTCAGCCCAGGTAAATGGGCTGATGAAAAAGCATATGGTTTTCCTTTTGTTTCTCCTCAAAAATGAGCCAATTAAAGAGCTCTTGTGCAGAAGAGCCACAATACAAGCCAGCGTTCCTCCCATGGACGACCCCTCTGTGATCACACCACTAAGATGCATGAGTTAAGCTGACAAAATCATCACTCCTTTTGCATCAGTACCCCTAAAGAGAGAAGGTTATTGAAAATTTGATGATCAAGAGTGTCTCAACACTGTGCAAATAATTCCATGTTCCTTATGTACACAGAGTTTGCACCCTGTTAAGTAATTTCTTACCATTTCCTGTGCTGTTACAGCAATGGCTTTAGAATATTTCACCACAGTGGTCTGATAATCAACAAAAGTTCCTTTTGGATCTGGAGGTGTACCTTCATCCAGCTGCACAACAGAGGGAGAAACACAGCATTAAAAGTCACAATAAGCAGCATACTTTACAGGCAATAGTAAAATTGTATTATATATTCAATTCTATGATCTCCGCTCTCTCAAGATACCCAAGTGAAAACTGCATCAGGATGTACAGAGAAGCTCAGCAAATACTTGAGCCCAGGTTATGAGCATGGAAGATGCTGAGAATGTGCAGTGCAAAGTTTTTGAGCATGAGGTTTGCTTCTTGTTCAAGGTCAAACAACCTCTCTTCTCAGCTAATATAGAAAGGAAGGTACAAAAGTTACAAACCAAAATGTTCATGCCAGAAGATAATGTAAGATTTCTTTATGTGCCAAAGTCTTCAATCTTTAAGTCAGGATAGGAAAAGCCAAATATTTGGATTGAACTCATGTACACTTTGCAACTATACATCTTCAGTAGAATGCATTACAAAGCATTTCAGGCTTTGGCATCATCTTCTCTGAAAGTAACTTCCTTCAAGGTTGGCCTGCTGCTCATTTAAGAGACTAACATGAAAGATAAGGAAAAGAAAAGGAAGCAAAAATAAGAGGTCACTTGACCTAAGATAACAGTTAAATGCCAGAATATTACTGAACAAAATATTTTGTAGGAATTCTACTGACAGGTACTGTGTAGGTTGCAAATGTGAGCATCACGGCCCTCATCAGTTTTATTTCATGATATGCAAAATCAAATAATCTTCAGGTTTCCTGTGACAGTGTTTCATGAATCAGCCCAAGTTCCTCCACAGCCCTGCAGTGTGGATCAGCTTTCAGGCACAAAGCGAGAAAAGTGTCAATTTCTATGCTCACCTTGGTCATCGCCTCTGCAATCGAGTCTACCATACCCCCAACCATGCCAACTTCACTTGCTGCTTCATTTAAGGTCACCATGATGTCATCCACAGCCTCCTTCATCAGTTGTGCAGCCTCAGTGATGGCATCGTGGGTATGAGATGCCTGGAGGACACAGAATGAGAAAACCAAGATAGTCAGAGGATGTTCTCTGCAAAACAATGCACGATTCAGAAGCGTAAGAAATTAAAATAGTAACAGCACTGAAAATAATGCTTCTGCGAAAAGGTGACAAGTAAAACACTGCAGCAAAGTGGACAGAACAAAAACTTGTTAACTCCTACAAGGAGCCACGGCACACAACACTTTCAAAAAGACTGTGGCACCTGAGACTGAACATCCTCTAAGGACAGCGGCTCTTTGTAAGGCCCAAATCGCACCTGAGTTATGAACGGTCGTGTGCTGCTGCTCTTTCCTGGCAAGGCTCACCATCCCATTGGGCCATGCACCAGACAGGCCCTGGTTTTTAACCATATGCTTTCTCTCAGAGCCTAGATAGCTGTCATACCCTGACTTTGTGTCCCCTGAGAGGATGCTGGAGACTGGAATCCTGTCTTGGAGAAATGTTACCACTCTCACAGACATCAGGAGAGCTGTCACTGGCACTTTCACTGCAAACATATCCCTTGACTGTACAGCAGGTACATACTGGTTTTTCTGCTGTACCTGCCTTCCTCTCTCACCCTTAATGCCACACAACCACATTACCTTGGGGTTTCCTCCCCCTTCTTTGGCAGCATACAGCATCTGTAAGGCAGATTCTGCTAGAGTCTTGCTCTGATCCAACACGGTCATCTGTTGCTGATGATTCAGTGTCTTGGATGCCACACCAACTGCAGCTAAAACCAGGGGTTCGAAGTAACTTGCCAGCTGTGTTACCTAAGAAAGCCAGAACAACCCCAGAAAGCCATTAACTGCATTTCTCTGGCAAAACTGAGAGAAAGCGCATTCCCTGTTTACCATCGGGATGTGGGTTAGCTCAAGGAGCACAGTGTGCTTCTGCATGGTACAGCGTTGGGTTTGGATCATGTGCCCAGGGATTGTGTCTCCCCTCACTGTCCAACTCCTTTGCAAAGCCACATACCTCCTCCTCCAGAAGCACACGGTCCCTTGAGGTCACATGAAACCGTGTTCAAGACTGTCACAGGAGCCATATGCTATTCAAGAGCATCCCTGAAAAGCATCTCCTCTGGGCAAGGCTGGAACCTCTCAGTCTTTGTTGCCGCTACAGTTTTTACTCTCAAGAATGTATCACAGGATGAGAACTTGCTATGTGAGAAACTACTAAATCTTGCAATAACCATGGTAAATGTGCTTTTGGTATGTGCATTCTAGCATTTGTTTCTTTGGACAGACATCTGATAAGCATGAGTTTGACTCTACTTGCACTCCATGTAACAGCAAACACTTACACAAAGCCCCTCACCAAAAACCTCAGAGAGAATATCTTTCCTCTGGCCCAAAATGTAAACAGGTTTATTTGGTCCTGGCTCCAAGTATTTGAAAATTCCAGATTTTTTCTCCTTACAAATGCTTTCTTCTGCTCTCCCATAGGAAGAGAAACTGCTATGAAATTGAGGTCTTCCCTACCATTCAGCTGTCCGAAATTTCAAATGCCTTTGTCATGGCAGGACAGTACCTTGTGCCCCAGCTGAGCTGCCTCTCCCCGAGCTGCAGTGGCTATGGGATCGATGAGGTGGCCAATTTCCTGTACAACTGATGTCAGCTGCTCCTGTAGAGCCTAAGAGAAAGAGAAATTGTCAGTTGCTATCACAGCTGTTCTCTTATCAAGTTGTACCACACTCAACAATCACCCTCAGACCAGCCAATATCCTCAAAGCTGTTCAAGTGACCTGCTATGGTAGGATGCAGAAATCCACACTGCTGGTTTTCCTCACGTACTGGCTCATTTCTTCTCCCTTACCCTCTTTTAACAACAGCAACCCTGAGATGGGCCTGCTCCTCTTTAGGTTTATAGGACAAGTCTGGGGAGAGAGTGCTGACAGAAGCAAACTCAAGACTAGATATCCTTTCTCACTGTAATGTGACCAAGGCCCCCCTGACACCTCCCAAGCTATTTTTGCCCTGACAAAGATTTAGTATCACTGCACCAATCAGAAAACCGTCAGGAGCACTGATTTAAGTGTAAAGAAATGTTTTTCAAAGCAGAAAATACAGCTCAAGAACAAAAATCTCTGCTGCAGACTTTGAAGCTAGTGGGAGAAATCCACTGGCAAAGGAAAAATGTCACATCTCTGAGGGGCAGACATGAGGAGTGACCTCCTGAATACTATCTGCAGGACAGGAGTAAACATATTAAAAGCGTATTAATGGCCTGGCCAAGACATAAATACTGGCTTTTAATTCAGGGGCAGCCATCAGGACTAAAGTCACTCTCATGAAAGGCAAGAGAAAAAAAAAAATTCTATTTTTGCCCTTTGTTACAGTCCTGTACTGCTTTGTAAATAACATTTATTTCAGTTCAACATGGTATCCAAGATAACTTCATCTTTTCAATAAAAATGAATTATGACATATTTCCTGCAATGACTTCTTTTGTACAGCTTCATTTGGTCTGACCTTTCTAGTATGCAGCGTTACAGCCCAAAGAAACCACTCCAATAAACACATAATTTCAAGAAGCAACGGTATGAAAAGACAAATACCAAGCTGAGAATCTCAACTGAGTTGCTGGGGGAGGAGACAGGCAGAGAAGAAGAGGGCAGAGAAGAAAGCTGTCCTGGGTTACAATGTATTCTATTACCATGAGCTGTTGAAACCAGGTGTAGCAATGCTCCTTGCCTCCTCCCTCGGGACTAGCTTCTGTTAATGGGCCCA
>VXAZ01004636.1:1426737-1535972 GCA_013399875.1 Gymnorhina tibicen | reverse complement strand
CCCTGACTCTGTCAGGCTTTAAACCAGATTCTCTGTATTATTGTTTTGTTTTATATATATATATATTAGTAAAAACTGTTATTCCCATTTCCTCATATCTTTGCCTGAAAGCCCCATAATTTCAAATTTGTAATAATTTGGAGGGAAGGGGGTTGTATTTTCCATTCCAAGGGGGGCTCCTGCCTTCCTTAGCAGACACCTGTCTTTCAAACTAAGACAAAAGCTTTCTTAAAGTGAACATATCAACATCAACTTCAAATTTCACTTATTAAAGGACAAAACAGGCATTAAGAAAAAGGACATCAACATTTATGTCATTGGACTTCTAGTAATAGATTAGTTTCTTAAGCTAATCTATCATCAATCTTCAAAAACTAATCCTGGTTTCCACCTGGCAAGGCACCACAAAAACTCTCAGTGTGTCGTATCAGCATAGGAAGTCAGAGTAATATGTTGGTGGCAGCATAAAATAACTACTTTCACCCCTACTATTCCCTGGTGATTCTGGGATCTTTGAAGAACTGATACACATCAGTCAGCAGATGGCTTTGCCTACAAAGATCCCAGTAAGGACACTTCTGCCCTCACTGGCAGTGGATTGTGCTGTGATTGAGCAGCAGGGCAGGCGAGGCTGTTCAGCACTCCTCTGTTGGTGCCTGTGCTCTCTGCCTCACCTCCACAGAGATGTCGTCCCTGGTGGCCAGGCTCTGGCTGACGGCGGCGAGCGAGGCCTGCTCAATGTCCCTGATGCATCTGTTGATCCCATCGATGGAGAAATCACATTCTCGCTGCCCTGGGGCCTTGTCCCTGCAAGACAGAGACACTAAACTGAGCATGGTGGCAAGGAGCAGGGTCCTTCCTGAATGCACACAGGCCCACTTTAAAAAAGGAAAAAAAAAAGGCTGTTTCCCATGTAATTGCATGTTGGTACACGATCTGCATGGAGGTAATGTCAGCTACGGTGTTCACTTGCTACAGCATTCTCTATTACATTTACCTTAGAGTAACTGGAGGTGGAACCAGAGAAAGAGAACAGAATACAAACACAGAACAGCCCTGTGCTGCAGGGTGCTGCAGTCATCAATTATGATTTAAAACCCAGTCTAACTGGGGAGGTATTGTGCACCACAGAGTAATTGACATCAGTGAAAAATAACACAGTGCTAATGGCCATATGGCATTTTTCTTTATGAACAGCTGCTCAATTACCACAAAAGACATACCTGATAGAGGTAATAAGACTCTTGATAGAATCTGAGACTGTATGGGAATGCCCTGCTAGTACAGACCATGTAGGAGGATCTTTGGGATTGATAGCCAGAGAACGGGCAGTTTTGATCAACAAAGATGAGCTCTCCAACATTGTCTTAGCAGAAACCAGAATTGGCTCCTGTGCTCGTGATCCCTGTGGTCAGGAAGGTATAAGAACAGAAAGAACATTTAAGTTATTATTTGAGTTCATCCATACTTTTTATCTCCTAAAAGTCAATTTAATTAACACATTAAAATGGAATTATAATTTCCTCCATGGTACTATTATATTCAAGACAGAAACAGAACTAAAATAATCATTCCAACAGCTTTCTCTGAAACATACTTAAAGAACAAGTCTCAAGTTAAGAAATGCATCTTCTGGCTGGGAAACAAGAGAAAACAATGACACTTGTCTAGTCGTAGACTACAGAAATAGCACTGAAAATACACTTTGTCACAAAAATTGTCATCTCCAACAGACGTGCCCTTTCCCCAGTCAGACTACTAACTCCAAGTGATAACTGACGACTCTTAACTGGGTTATCATCTGTGTATCTATTTTATTGCCAATAATCCGGTAAGCCCAGGTACCACAGACCTGGAGGACACACTTCGGTTTCAGTTACAGCCCCACAGCTGTAAGACTGCAACAGCTACTGATACTGCCATCTGGATCAGAGCCTGACAAAAGCAGGAAGCAGCCCTTGGAGGGCCAGTAACAACACATGACCTCTACTCCAAAGCTTTTACAAAGCTTGAGGCGTTTGCTTTTTTATCTCTTTTTCCCTGTGGAAAAAAACCCCAAACCTACAAATCCTTTATTGGTCTCTTCAAATAAATTCTACTCTGCTGTAGTTACACAGTTTGAGGATGGAGAATTTACGGGCAAAAAGGAAAAAACCCAGCAACAGCCCTTTGATTCTTTTCAGAACTAATTAGGTTCCATTTGTTAAAGCTGCTCTTGAGGGATAAAAAGGGGGATATTTATTACTGTATTGCATGGAAGAATCCAGCTACTAAAACATGCAAGTCACCTGTGCTGTAGGGCTTTGCTAACAGCATACTTGCAGCACTTACTGTAGCCAAACTGTGCATCCTACTGGTGGAAAAGTCAAGGTCAGAGGTTAAACAGAAGACAGCAGAATGCCCTGTGAACACCAGAAACCCAAGGAAATGCTTTGGGGTCTTTACACTCACTCTCTCCCAACATGTGATTAATTCAACATTTTCAACCTTTGGAGGGTGGAACTTTTGCAGCATCCTGCCTTACCTCAGTGCTGATCTGTGCTGGGATGCTGACAAATTCTGGATTTGAAGCAAATGCTGTCAGATTTTCCACAGCCTCTATTAAAGGTGCAGTGGCAATTCTGCACTTGTTGCGATTCTCCTCAGAGAAATCTCCATCCAGAGCCTGGAAATGAAATCAGGATTAAGCTCTGTCTGAATGAGTTTCTTTAGCAAAATTGAAGGAAGATGGTTTAAGCCTTCCTAGTTTTAAACTGCTGTGTGTTTATATTTGAAAGCTCCTCCACAAACAAAGTTGATGCAAAGAATGTGATCTTTTAGTTGTGTGTTTCTTTCTGTAGCTGGTTACTGACCCTAAACTTTAAACTGCTGCAGGCTTTTCTGTCACTGCACTCCAATGACTCTCTCAAGTTGTGTCCCAGGACTTCACATTCCAAGGGGTGGAAGGGGCTAACTTCCACCTATTCGTGGTTTGTGAAGGTGGTTGTTTCCTACAGACTGATTTTGAAATTTTTTAGTTATTTCTGTTTTAAGCAAACCAATAATATATTGCTGTCATTTTCACCCAAGTCAACTGATCTCTCTCAAAATCTCAGAATAAACATTTCAGCTAATGAAATCAGATTAGATCAGCTAATGGCTTCCAGAAGGGTTTAGAACTGTGAATTCTCCATGACTTCACACATATTACTTCTGCTTGCATGAAGAAAAACTACCCCCATCAAACTGCTGGCAGGAATCTGGAAAATAAAAGGTTAATATTAACAGAAGACTACTAGCAACATAAATAGCTTCTGTTTGGTTCCCACTATAATTTATTTCTTTTTTTTTTCTCCTATAGAGAGGTAAAGCTGTCAGAAAGAGCTCAAAAAATCTCCAGATACTGAGGAACTTAACACCATTAAAAAACCTTCACATTCAGTTGCTTGCAAATTATTCTTATGGTGCAAGCTCATTAAATACATCAGTCCTGAGCGGTCTCATACTGGATGGGCCAGCTGCCTCTCCTAATATTAAAACTGCCCAATTTTTTTCATCTTAAATTCAGCAGTTACACCATTGAACACGTTTTCCAATTCAGATCTTCAAAAATGTAATTAGTGATTTTTTAAACCATGCATATTCAAGAAGGTAAAAAGATATTCCTAACTGTTCTGATTCTGTCTCAACAAGGGGGAAAAAAACAAACAAGAAAACTCCCTGAAATCCCAAAGGAAGAAGGAAGTACAATTAGGCAGCACTTGTACCTTGATAGTTTTAACCAGGTTAGCAGTGCTGTTTGCAACTTCCTTGGCAGACTGCACGAAGTGTCTCTTGGCAACAGGATTTGCTGTTTTTGACGAAGCAATGCGACAAGCATTGCACAGAGCAGACGTGTGTTTGGCCACGATCGTGGCAGCTGATAGGACCTGTAAAAACCAGCACAGAACAGGCACAATGTCAGAGGGGCGGGACAGCAACCACACTGCAGCTCTGCAACGTCAGCGTCCAAAGCCAGGCAGCAGAGTCAAACCCCAACGCCTTGGACTGGACACGAACAAAGCAAAGTCCCGTGTCCTAACGGGGATGGTCTCCCTGCAACCCTCTGCAATCACCTGCGATGGGCTGCTCGCCGGATCCACCAGGTTCTGGCACGCCATCTGGATCGCTTGGTTGGCACGGGCAAATTGAATTGGGTCAACGAGGCCCTGCTGACCAGCCTGGCTGTTTGGATCTGAGATACCCACCAGGTAAGCAGCCTAGGAATGGAGAAAAGAAGCAAGCAATCCTAAGAAATCATGCTAAATCTGTCTTGGATCTTTGGTAAGCTGGCCATATGTCATAGCACATGGTAGTCAAAGATTATTCAGAAATCATACTGTGAAATAAAATTACCATTTGTTTTTAGCAGTACGTCTCCAGAATCCACTGGAACCAAGAAAACATACCCTTACACTTGAGAAATTTAATTAATTGAAACAAAATTGCCCACTGTTTAGACACCTGCTATCCCTGAAAATATGACTTGTCACTTGCATAGCCAATAGAGAGAGCTTTAATGGTCACAGGTACTGGCAAATTATTTACTGTATTAGCCATGGTGGGATTTTTGTCAAAACTAGAAAACCAGCAAAGGCACTTCTGCTGAGTGCAGGGCCCATCAGGCCTGCAGCTGCTGGTCTCACTGCAGCTCAAGGTGTCTGATGGCCAACCTTACCTCCTCTCTCAGCTGTAAGTTTCATGCCTCTCAACAATGACAACTTATCTGAACTGTCACAAGCATATATAAAGATCTCTTATATCCATTACAGGTACAATTATCTGTCACCTCAATATGCCAGTAAGGCAACTCAGAGTTAGATGTGGAGGGCATTTAGTCCATACCGAGGCATTACATATTTGGGGCAATCAAGAAGAGGTTTTCAGATGCAGAGCACAATCCCCCACAGCCAAATCCTTCACCAAGGTGCCTGTATCAGCTCTCTATAGTTCACTAAGGTATCAGCTCAGTGAAACCACAGAGATCAGACCGTGGTTATTAAGAATTTTGGTTATTCCAAAAGTATCTGAACAGCTGAAACAGGTTTCTTCTTAGTTCAAATGTCTGAAATTTGTAGTGCTCCTTAAGAACTTTGACAAACTATAACTCAATTCATAAATTTTAACTGCGGCTGCTTTTTTGTGCATTTATCTATAATAGTTCTGAGCTTGAGCTGCAGACATGAATTCCATATGCTGCAGCTTTGCTTTATCCTCAGCAAAGCTTCCTTCTTGATGTCACTTCCCTTCCTTAGAAAATACACATAGTACTGCACTCTGCTCCTCCTGCAGCGTGTGCGGTTTCTGTGGATCTACACAAAACACACCGTGTAGTACAAAGTCATCCCTTGCTTGACCACAGGGAAGTGAACTTCAGATTTACAAACCCACAACATGAGCTTGCTAAAAATTAAAAACATAATTGCTTTACAGCCTTCAGTAGCTTACCTGAGCTGCTGCCTCTGTGAGGCCACAAAGAGCCTTGGATGCAACTCCAACACATTCTCCAAAGACTAGAAGATCCCCAGTTTTCGCATTCTGGGAAATGCCCGCCATTGATTCTCCAAGAACCTCAGAAATGAAAAAACAAAGTTATCTTCCAAAATTGCATCCCTACCACTCAGAGGCAAGTGACTGCTAGCCTGAAACCAATTTTGGCCCACAAACCTCCTGGACTTGGCTTCCAGAAATTTTAAGACTTCACTGAAGTGGGCACATTCCTCTGTGTGGTGTGAGGGACCACGCATGCACATCGACACTGGACTGACAGGGAACATAAGCACTACTGCAGCTCAAATGACTACGAGGGTACAGAATTAACCCTCATTAATTTTGCTGTCATCCATTAGCCGTCACAGCTAACCAGGCCCTCGGTGCATTCCACAGACTGCAAACATGACATGACAACCAGTCCTGCAGATGCTGTCGACACATCCAGGATCATCTTTGTCCCCAAACTCACTGAAGCTCAGTGTAAATGCCATGCCTAGACTTCTGGAACCATCTTAGTGTCAGAATGCACATGAATTCCCACAGTACATCCCACTGAATTCAGTTCACTTGGCTTTAAAATTCAAAATGAGCTCTGACTGCAGTAGAGCATTAGATGCAAGATCACACACACCCATTAGGTACTTTTTCTTTCAGAGAAGGAGGAATACGAGACAATTCCAACATATCAAATAATAAGGACACCAAAAGCCAGCTTCAAAGGAAGATGTGCAGCACGGTTCAGTTTTCCATTCAAAATAACGGAAGAGGTTTCCCACAGGTTTTCTGACGTGCTGGGGTGTCTGGACTGCTCAGACATTTGGCAAAGCTGTTCTGCACAGAACGATACAATGGGATTTCATTGCCAAGCCTCCCATTGGGATGTTCTAATGTAACTGCAGTCAAAATACAGCATCCCAAAGTATGACACGCTGTCTAGTGCACAGGAGAGGAAGGGAGAGAAGAGAAGCTTTACGAGCATTGGTACCAGTGACCTAGTTAAGAATTTCTTACTGAGGCAATACACCTTCTAAGTGACCAAAACCTGAAATTATCTGCAAGAGACCTGTCTCAGGCGCAGTTTATCTAGGAATGCAGACATTTTAGCTATAAACACTGACTGCACCTCTAACATTCAACATGCACGTGAAAACTTCTGAAAATCCAAACACACTTTATAATTGGCACAGAAGTGGGAAAAAGAAATTACCTTTGAGTTTTCCATTACGCCCTCAATACAATCAAAATATGAGAGATCGCTCACAGGTTCATTTGGGTTATCCAGCATTCCCTTCACTGTCTAAAATAATGAAAGAAACTGATTATTGACAGAGTCTGAAATACAGAGCTGAGAAGAACA
Organism: Gymnorhina tibicen; assembly: GCA_013399875.1. Taxonomy (NCBI): domain Eukaryota; kingdom Metazoa; phylum Chordata; class Aves; order Passeriformes; family Artamidae; genus Gymnorhina; species Gymnorhina tibicen. The sequence continues at coordinate 1,529,104 of VXAZ01004636.1, read as the reverse complement.
CAGACCATCACACCTATCCTGCTTATTCCAATGTAATCTTACACCTTTGTCTCCAGCAAGCAGCCAAAGCTGCACATTCCCTGAGGGCGTGCCATGCAGGAAACCCCACCTGACAGGAACTGAGCTGTGCCAACTCCACGTTTGTGCACCACCAATCTGTTCAAGTCCAGGCTACTGTGTTTGTGATGAGTGATACATGGTCAGAGATGCGCAGCTGACATGAGGCAATCTGTCAGGTGTCGACAGTGTAACACATGTTTTCAGTGCTATTTTATATTTCATAAACAAATTTAAAAGAGTGATAGGAAAAACAGCTGCCATTTTTTGAGCACTGTCTGGAAACACAAAGGGTTACCAAACTGAGTACACATCCATCACCTCCCTGCCTCTTACGCTGTCAACAGATTCCCCCAACACAGGAAAACTTTGTCAGAAAACTATATCTAGTTGGGTTTAATTTCTTTTTCTGAGGTGCTTTTGAGTCCTGGAAATAATGTGACAATCAGTCACATATTCATTGAGAAGAATGAATGCAATTAGATAAAAAAACTTAGAAAAAGTTGCAAAATACAAGAGGATAATTCTTTTATACATAAAAATATCTGTAGCACATCTTTTTTTAAGTTTGGAGGAACACTATTTAACTGCCAAATATCATGCAGAAAAGACTTTAATCCTTCTGATGAAAGTGAAATCAGTTAAGTAGAGAAAGATACTGGCAGCTGTATCTGACATTTGCCTTCCACCTAAAGGAAATCAAGGCGTGATTTTAAACACTTGGACTTTTCTCATAACACAGCTTCTAACATGAAGATATACCTACTGTACTTTTAACAGCTCAGCTATTGCTTTGTAGAAGTCTAACTTAAAGCCTTACAGCAATTAAAAAAGAGAAAAAGGTGATGTGAAGATGTGGTGTCTAGAAAGCAATTTCCAGTTGCTTCTTCTGTCTGTCAGTTCTCACAGACATTGCAGCATCTCTTCATGTTGTGCTCTATTAAATAACAACTTGAAAAGCCAACAAGGTTCCTACAGCACTTATACTTCTTTGGAGACAGAGGCCCTCAGACCATAAGGAACAGAATGGCAAAATACAAGCCAGCACAAACTTCCCACTTACATACATTTGCAATTACTGCAGCACCCGTGTTACTCTTTTCAGCTGCAATTCTGGGCAAGTTTAGCTGCCTCACTGGAGATTAGACAATAAGGTCCTCTCTAAAAACAGTCTCCCAGAGTCTCCAGAGAAGACCACAGAGAATACTGACAGTCTATCAAATCCATACTGAGACACTCTTCCTACAGAAACAATGATTTTTAGTAGTTAAGAAGCCCTGGAAAGACTAGGAATAGTGTGTGATGAGTTGGGGAAATGAAGGGAAGACGCCAAAGTTTAATCATTGTAAAGAGAAATTAAAAGTTAAGATTTCTAAAATTTCATATGTTCTTCCAGTCACTTTGATTTCAGTCTGCAGTCTGATTTCAGGACTGTGCTTTTGCCTTGGTTTCCCTTTTTCCAAAAATTAACCTAGTTCCATATACCCAGGCTTTTCTTGCTAACTCTCCCCCTCTGGGAAGTTCAAGGTGCTACAGATCTTCCTTCTCCCCTTTGCTGGCCCTGCTCACAATCCATGCCAGCACGTGCAGTTCTGTGCTATTGGCACAGAACCTTCTGCAAGGGCTTTTTAAGGCTATTCTGCCCTACATTTCTCCTCTAAGCTCTCAGTTTTCCGTGGCTCATTAGCTGGAAATTCTCACCTTTCACGTCCCTTGCTGTTTCACAGATCTCTCCCCATTAGTCTTTCAGGAAGTCCTGAGAAACAGCACTTCATTCCCCCGGCTTGCTCGTTTACATTACAGCCTGATTTCCTGGTTTCTATTTCTGTTCTTTGGACTTGCTGCCGCTCCCTCTGACCAAGGAGAGAACACTTGAGAAGCTAAGAATTCAGAAGGACAAAGCAGCTCCTAGGGGAACTCCTACAACATTTTGGGATGATAACCATGGACTCGCAGATTAAGAAAACTCACAATATCCTGGAATGCACTGCAATGACCTTTGTATCCTTTTGATACTGAGGGCTAGAAATAAAAAACTTAATGGTATTTTATGCTCTCGGCACAGGCCAGTCACCCCTTGATGTTTTGACCTTTACAGTAAACAACAAACATCTCATTAAATGAAAAGATGTTATTTCCTATTTCATAGAGTGGCCCTGTCTGTGATCAGTGAAATCTTGCAATTAGGTCTTTCAACTGACCCACTATTTAGCCAGCCAAACATTTCACTCAGGGTCAAGAACGTACCTTGCCAGAGCCTGTATTGACACACACGTCACAGTTTGATAGGGAAGGCAGAAACAAGGCATTGAAAATCTACACTAACAAAGGTCAAGGTAAAAGATGGCAAACATCATCCTAAAGTGGGATGTCAGTAACAACATCCTGCAGTGGAAAACCCAAGATATTGCAGCTCCCTCCAGTGCACTGGTGGTAGTAGAAACATCCATCTTGCCCTGATTCTTCCTTAAGTCACAGTAAGTATGAATAATAGGGACTAAACTGTACCTTTGGAGGGCAGGAAAGAGGAGACGGGGGCAGGGTAGCAAATTCCAGTCTGGCCAAAACTACAAGACGTTTACGTGGGTTTCATGCTTACCTCGTACACAATTAAAACCCCTGCCACAGATGTCAAGTGAGAAAACAGTAACAGGAGCTATTCAGACAAAGAATACAAAGGAAACAAACGTTTGGGGCCCACTTTTAATTATAAGAACTTTAGAAATATAGTAATACCTCCAGTTCTCTGAGTGCATTATCACATTCCTTCTGCCCGGGAGCTTGCTGGGTGCACAGTGTGATGAGCTGGTTTATACTCTCAGTCACAGCTCTAGGGAGAGTAGGAGGAAAAAAGGTGGATTTTAAAGTTGAACTATTCCTCTTAGTAAAACTTTTGTCATTAACTGTACACTGCATAAAGATATAAAACTTGGATCTTCTACTACCTGGCTGAGCCCACCAGCCAAACTGGTGGCACCTCTGGGAAAACACTGGTGACAAAGGATAGAACACCATCTGGCAGCAGGCCAAGGCCAACACATTACACTGGCACAGTGACAGAGTGTAGCTGCTAAAAGGTATTTCAGCACTTCTCCAGGTCTGACATGAACTGAATCATTTCTCAACTACCACCCCAAAAGCCCTAAAGGATACAGAAACAAGTGGCTGGTATGGAAAACAATGGTTGAATGTAAAATAAATGTTATTTACCCTTCTCCAGCAAAGTCTTGTGTCTTGTCTGACATACTGTAATACACACACACAACCCTGCTGTATTAGTCTGTTACCAAATCCGTTTTTCCCTCTAATTACTGATATTCTCCCACAGGTTTATAACCACAGAGAACAAGTTATGCAAAGGCATTATGTTCCTATGGGAGTTCCCAGCTCTTGGACACAGGCTGAACCTGACATACAACAGTCACTGTCTGTCTTTCTGATGAATGCTCTGATAATAGGCAAAATTCATTATAACTCATGTTCATTTTAGACTCGTGACTAACAACCCAGGAACATGGCATCTAGAAGAGAAAATCAGTGAAACTGGAGTGCATGGAGAATGTGTTTTCCTCTGGCCTTGGAAACTGAATGGCATTTGCATTACTCTCCCTTTCAGAAAAACAGGCACTCGATAACAGATCAATAACCTGATTACCTGGATGGATGGTATCCTACTGTTACAAAAGGAAACAGGATGTGCTTATTACATGTATTATGTTTATGTTAAATTCCAGGGCAAAAAGAATGGAAACTAATAGACACCCTTGTTGAACCGAGACTCCTACCCTTTTTGGTGTCCTTGTGGAGGACCTGGTGTTCACCTGCTGAACATCAGTGATTTCTATGCATCAGAAAATATCATTGCAGACATAAGAATTACAGACATAAGAATAAATGACAGAAATTGAAAGTTCTGTTCACTCCCAGAGAAACTTCACACAAAAATATCTTGTCTGCTGTTGATTGTAATCTGAGACTCAATTCATACTGACTCAGAGAATACCAGCAGTTGAGGAGAGAGAATTATCAGCTTTGTAGAGGATGCCACATAGTCTCATGAATATCATTATTACACACCAGGTACCTCTACCAGGAATCCATCCAGTGTACAGACATTACTCTGAAAACCATTTGGACACAGTAGGACCAGGAAGGTGGCTCCTCAAACACCAATCCCAGAGTGGAAGAGGACTGCTAGGACTCTAAAGGCCACATCTGTTTTCATCAAATACAACACACAAATACTTGGACCCTACAGGGAACTCAGCCAGTGTTGCAGTCCTGTCAGAGGTGGTCAAGAAAAATGCCTCCGTAAGGAAGACAAAGCTACTGAAAAAGCTGAAGTGTCTATTACAGCTGGAGGAAAGGGGGAAGAAAGCAAAACAAAACCAACAAAACCCAAGACTAATCACAATACCACAGATGATGAGAGAAAAATGAGAAAAGTTGTCTTATAATAAGGAAGCTGTGCCTCTTTCTTTATTTTCATGAGAAGAGAGAAAATAAAAATATTTTACCCTGATCTATCATAGCAGGGAAAGAGAACAGAGCCCTGGCAAGCTTGTCACAAACCAGCCCAGAGGATCTGAGAAGGGCAATACAGCGTCCTTAGCACCTTAAACACAAACTGAGAACTGGTGCAGTATTTACTTTACACGGGTACGTGGTGCCTGTGTAAGCTCTCACAAGGGCGCACACACAGAACAGCTGAAGGCTCGACCTGGCTCACCTCCCTTTTTCTATTACACACTTCCACAGAGGGAATACCAGCCTGGCAGGAACTTACAACTGCCTGGATTTTACTGGGGACACTAAATTCCTCTACGCTCCAGTCAGGAATGCTCCAAGCCTAAAGCAGAAATCCGTAGCAGTTTGATGCTGCAGCACTAACAAAATCTCATGCGACTCCTTCACTTTTAAGCAGCCTGTCTTTGGTTATCTGTAATTTTCATAGATGCTATTTATTTCCAGGGAGACAGAGATAGATGTAATTTTTTTTTTTTTAAATGAAATACGATGAAGTAAAGTAGTGTAAATTCTTAAGGAAGCCTGTTAGTGAGGGAGTGGACTTAAAATCCTTAAAGTAAGGATATGCTCCACTGAAGAAATGTAGCACCTAACCCTTTCAAGCATTCCTGATCATACACACATGCACAGGTAGTGATAGGTAGCTACAGTACGATTTTCAAACACATTCTATGTAAGAATATTATTCAATTCCTTTTCTTTCAGGGACTGAGAGGCTTAATGTTAACTATTGCCTTGTCAGAACACGGATGGTGAAAAAACAGTAAGTAAAATACACTGGTTCCTTTCAAAAACCAGGCCAAGTCTTCAAATGCTGGTTCCTATTTCCACCAAGGATAACAAGTTACACCAGTTGAGGAACTACTCCAATATAAGCAACTTTCCTCTGGCCTACTTCCATTTAAATAGAGCTACAGGTTCCAACCACTCAGTTATCTGTCAGTGGCAGAAGAATATATAAGCACAATATAAATACCACAGAGAAAAGCAAATATCACAGGAAAACAAAGCAATCAACACATCCTTACCTTGCTGCTGCTGCTAAGAGGTTCTTGGCATTAGGAGCTCCAGGATCAACAGACAGAGACTTGGCAGCCAGTAACAGCTTGCTGGAAGCCATAGAGATGCTCTTGAGGTTACCTATGACTTGAATCTGGTCCTCTTTAGTCTGGAAAGCCACAGCAGCATAACATTAAGTACAAAATCAGCAATAAAGAGAGTGTGCTAAAACCACATATGGAAACCCAGTTTGCTTATCCACCTGAAACCACTGACATACGTGAGCCCAGAGAAGGATGGCCCAAGCCTCTGTTCACCCAGACAGGTGCCTCTAGCTTCACTTATATAACAGAAAAAGACCCTTACAACGAATAGCTCGGCTTCTAACAATGGTAGCATTCACAAGTGAGCAATGGAGAAACTTTACTACTTGTTGAACAATGCTTTTGTTGTCAAGACTCTTATGTGTCTCTGCCTGGCACAACTGCTTCACATTATTCAGTCAGCGTATGCTCTCTCTATTCTGGCATCCTCTGTGCAGCCCACAGGCTCTCTAGCATCTAACTGGGGTTGCTCACACAAAAATATCCTCCAGAAAGTCATCTTTTCCATGAAAATAAGTTTCTATAGGCCTACTTTGGTCAATATTCTGACTTGGATGTTCTATTACTTATTTTAAGCCATTGCTTGAAAAGGGAAACCTGCGTTACAGAAAAGTATTGCATTTTCACAGCAAATAGCTGTGACTAGATTCTTCTCTCAATGATCAGTAGAAGTGAACCCCTTTCTTCTAAAAGTCTGTTCACGGTTTTATGTAAACAGGTTGCATATTGTTCAGCTGATATGAATAGCTTTTACTCTATATTTACTACATTCTACTTCCTCCCTTCCCCTACATTTTGCTAGTCACCCAAAATACCTGGTACTGCTTCTGTTCAGGCCAAACAACTACACACAGAAGGCCTTCTCTGTTGAAAGATCAGGCGTTAATAACTAAGATGGTTACTGTCCCCTGTGTCAGCAGGATAAGCAAATTCACAAGGGCCACAAGGTCATCAGCAGCTGGATTCTCATTTCAAGCAGCCATTTACAGTACCATCTCTACCTCTGCCTTCACTGAATTCCCTCAAACAAAACATTCTAAAAGTCAGTGTGGTCCACAGCTAAAGAGACAGTCAGGTACTTCACTGCTACTCCCTTTCAGAGAGTCAGCTGTATACAGAGCCTAACTCACTTCACACATCTGGAACCTGAATGATGAAGTTCTGATGGACAATAACTACCAGCCACTGTCAGATCTCTCTACTCTCAGCTCTCTCTACAAAGTATCTGCTCTAGAGAGACACTTCATAAATGACTTCAAAGGACTGACACATGCAGGACCTTCTGGCCATTCTCCTTTGACAATCATTTCTTAGCTTTGCAGGGTCCTCCTACTAATGAGGGCAAAACCATCTGCAGATTCTTTTTTCTGCAAGTCCTCCCATCTCTTCCGATGCACAACTCCTTTTTATACGCTGACATTTGTTATGCTAAATCATTGCCAAATGACCAATTACTGTAGCTCAGCACAACTGTACCCAGCAAGATACCACCTTCAGTTTATCTCCAACTTCAAATAAGTTCCCAGACTACCAGGAATAAGCTTGGCCACATGTGACAACATTCCTGATTGTTAAGAGTTCATCAGAGTAGAACTCTGCCAGATTTTAAATCACTGAACACAAGTCCAAGTGCTTGCTGTCAGATCCAAGGACGGCATTTCAGGCAGCCCTCTTCAAGTGCTTGCTCCACTCTGTAGCAGGTCCACAGCACCACGAAGCAATAGCAAAGCATCTCTTCCTCCATCCACTGAAAGCATTTCAAAAGCAGCAAAGAAAGGTGCTAAATTTTGAACAGCATTCACCTAAATTACGCTCCATAGTAGTTCCACTAAAATAGAAGCAACCCTTTCCACAAGCTCAGAGGTTCAGCACACCTTTGTACCTTCAGACATGCAGCTCAAATTAGTTACCAAACTACACAGAGGAGTACAAAGTCATATTTCTGACTGGACACAGGAACAAATACCAGCATCCTGTGGAAGATGCAAATACTGAGTTCTCTTCACTCCAGATAACCAGTTGCAGATGACTCCCTCACAACAAACATCTCCTGTCATATCTGGATAGGCACCGGCATGCAGTGCTGCACTCCACTGCTACTTAAACAATGTACTGCACTGCACAGAGGTTATGGCCAAGATGATCCCTCAGTTAGCAGGATCAAGAACTTACTTGTGCTTGGCCAGCCATTTCAATACCAGCATCAAGAAATTCATCAAAGTCATCACTGAATTTCCCAGAGGCTGCAGCCAGTTCCCCACTTTGGCCCCGTGTAGCATGGACAACTTCTCCAGCTGACTGATTCAGGTCTGCTGCTGCCTGGTTCAGTTCACTCTGAGCTTCTTGAAATGACTTTGAACTTGGAGGTAGCTGTAAGAGACAAAGTTCAGTATTTTATTGTCTGTCACATCACACCAGCCTTTCATGACTGGAGAGTTCAACACACATTGAGAACACCAAACGATACACAGTAGTGAGCTGAGTATGAGACAGATATCAACCAGAAATCTGTCCAGTAACTTGAGTCCTGCTGCTTCTTTCAAGGGACAGACAAGTCTGTAATCTTTTGAAGGGACACAAGTATTGGCAGCTCTTCAGAATTACTTTAAACTCCCTCTGGTAAACCAGTTTGGTAAAAAACCCCTGGTTTTATCAAAGGGCATTGCACAATCATATCAAAATGCCATTCCTCCTTCATTCACAGGATAGCAAGGTCACTGGTGGGTGCAGGAAAAAAAAACCTGTTCAAATAGTATAACCTTCTGGCAAATTACCAGTGCAAAAAGGTTTTTTTGACATGGATGCAGCTAAACAAAGTAACAATTCTACTCTTTGCACAAAATGACCAAACATTTTTTGACAGATCACAATGCTCCTTCAAGTGAACTGATCACTTCTACCTGGGAGATGAGGTATGATTTTCTAATTTTCATATTCTTCAGAATGTTAGGTTATAGTTGTCTGTTTCTTGCATCCAGTTTTAAAGGCATAGAAAGGCTCAGGAATCATGTCTGGGCATAGAGCAGTGGTAGGGGATACAACAGCATACAGTCACCCCAAGACAATTTTCAAAACCAAAAAGTTAATACCAATCTATGACAATAATTTTAATGTTGCCTTCACAAGTCACAGACACATTTCACCTTGCCCATAAAACTAGAAAAACAGTGTTTCAGTCTAAGTAGCAGCTGCCTAAAGGTGCATAAATTCAAACACAGCTTACATGAAGTATACTTAGGGCACATTTACTAAATAATGATTTAACACATGGGGAACCCAGATCTGCTGTTCAGTTTTCTGAAGTTGATTTCCATGGTAAAAGCCATCTTACCGAATCAACAAGGAGCTTCTTGCTGGATTCCCCGATACTCTTTAAGGCCACATCCACATCCTTTTGTCCAGGCAGACAATTCACACAGTTATTCAAGGAGTGAGACACCGCTTTTGCCACCTACAACGCACAAGTGAACACATTCACACTGAGAGAGGCTTAAGTGCTCATTAATAGGAGGCACAGCCTCTACTCCAGAGCCAGCAATTCCTACATTCTGACCTTTACAGGGCCATTTGTGAGGCTTGCAACTTTCCCGCTTTGCTGCCCTGCAGTCTTTTCTTAGGCTCATCCATCTGATAGGATAGTGTTGGCAGGGCAGCCCCACAACTGCTCCTGGCACCTGGAAAAAGGCTGCAGCACTGCAGGTAAGGAAATGCCCCCGAATCCATATACTAATATCTATATCTATATACTAATCACAGATATTCGTTGCACGCTACTTTTTACAAAGTTCTGATTAAAGCAAAGGTATCTTCATAAGAAATTATTTACAATGCAGGCCAATTCTAGAACTTTTCAAACCAGTAAAAAAAGAACCTTCCACTTTTTAAAGTATTCAGATGCAGTGGGGCCACATATGAAGAAAATATGTACTCACTTTTTGACTATAAGATGGATATAGATATTTTATTTGAAAATTATGAGTTTAATGGCTGTCTCACTTTTGCAATCAAGCAGTCTCCTCACATGTGTTGTAAGTAAAAGCACAGAGCTGCATCTTTGTATATTTTTCTAAGAGATGACTAAAATACCATACTTTATACCATCTGCACTGTTTAACATAGGCACAATGTTACTGTCTGAGAGCTGTTCAAAGGAATAGAAAGTTGACATGCCTTGCAGCCTCATTTTCTGTCGTTCTCTCTCCTTGTTTAATGCTGATTTGGAGTAGATTCACTACATATTTGACAACTGGTGCAGCTGCTCAAGTCCCAGCTTACCTGGGCTAATCTCTGCTGACTGTCTGCATCCCCTGGGGCAGCCAGGGCCTGCTTGGCCTCCTGAATCAGCATGGCAGAGCCTTCCATGACATCCCTGGCTGAATCCAGCATTGCGTGTGCTGCCACAGGGTCCGTGGTAGATGCTGCAACCCCTCGTGCTGCCTGAGCCAAAGTCTTCAAGGCCTGAGCAGTTTCTCTGGCAGCAACTCCTATGGTCAGATTTCATCAAGGATTCTGTCAGTACCCTTAAAGACAATCTTTGTATTTTATGACATGATCATGCAGGTAATGATCCTACTGCAAAATAACACTGCAAATGCAATTTAAAAGAAAATCTCCCGACAGGAACACATTTGAAATACACGGTATCATTTTCTTAGAGAAATGCCCGTAGTGAAGCCATAAAGTAAATGTTACAGCCCAAAGCCCAAAGATTCTGAGCACAGCTCTCTACACCAGTGACTACATCTTAGTGAAACACTGAAAAAGAAGAAAAGCTAAAGCCTGTGGATGTGGAAAAACTCATACTCCAAGCTATGGGGGAAGTGATTGTCCGCAGGGATGGTATACAGGAGTTCAGAGCCACAGCACAACAATAGTTTAACTTCAAGCAACCAAAAAAGGGTTTGTTAGGAATGATACAATTTGATATAACCTAACATCACTTTGAGTAAAAACATAAAAATAACTGAATGAAGTCGCAGAAAGGATGCAATAAAATTACCTTCTGTGGTCTGTCCGGCCAATGTTAAAGGACATCCAGCAACTCCAGTGCTAAGGCTCTGGAGTAGGTCTACGTGAATAACAGTGCCCTTCTATTTAGGAAATTATTGAAAAGGAACTCATTGCTTTGTAGGGTTTCCTACAACCTGATGATAAGAGCACTACTAGATTTAGCTATTCATTATCAGCTGCAAGTATTTGTACTCCCTCGCCTGACACCCAGTGCCTACCTCTGCATAACTATGGGATAGAAACAAGAGCCATCTCGATGCAATTCCATCTGCTTCAAATGAAAGCAGCTCTAAGTTCTAGAGCCCAGATGCAATTATAACCAATGAAGTGATAATTGCCACAATGCATTTTATCAGCAATAGAAAAAAAATCTTACGGGAGCATTTGCAACAACAGCTTTCATTTCTATCAGAGATAAGGACACAGAACATTTTAACATCTGCGAGAAAACTTTTGTCCCTCCTGCAGAGCATTTTTCTTGTTAAGGTGTTTTTTGTTTCTAGAACTACAGGTACAAAAAGAAACTGTAGAATCCGTGTGCCCAGGTTCCTTGCTGGCTTTACCTCAAACTATGCAGATGTGCTCAATGGATCAGCCCGAGCAGCTGCATTGTACATGTGACCTGGTAACACCTAGGAAGAGATGCAGTTCTGAACGTCACCAAGCTGCCCCACTGTTCACATCCTGTTGCTTCAAAGCATATCCAAGGCAGCCTTTAAACCTTCTGTAAGGACATAGGAACATTTCCAGTGGCACTGACCTTTAAAGTGCAATACATTTTAGTTCTGTCCTTCACAGAGTTTCAGTGGCACATATTTACAAAAACAACAGATGTCCCAATCTATTCTGATTAAAGACAGAGCAGATTGCATCACTGTTCTTTTATGAAGCACGAGTCACACTCACAATTCTTAGTAACTCACCACAATTCACTATCAGCACTAAAAAACTGGAGTAATTCCTTGATTTAAGTAGTCTGTGATAAGAAGACCTTTCATCAAGTATTTGATGAAAAGCAGAGGTTTCACAGAGCCATTCTGAATAAACCAGTACCTGTGTAGTGCTCATTGCCCTGAGCAGCACAAGTTAACAACTGGGCCATTGAAGAACCGACTGCTTTGGATGTGCTCCCCAGATCCTGAGTGCATTTCTCAAGCTGTAAAAAATTGCAAAGGACAAAATACTTAGTTTAAGCTCAATGAAAACACACTTCTTTTTAAATAGTACTACAAAATTCTTCACTCCACAAAAACCTAAACTTTCACCTCAGCTACTGAATATACACATAGTTTCTCTGAAACCTGACTAGCATGTTTTCCCCGTTCAGGATGAAATAAATTAACATATTAGGTAGAGTGAACAATAAAACTATCTTATAATTAGCAATGGAAGTAAATACCTTTATCTAAGAAGGGTGGTTTTTTTTCCCCGAATAAACCATTTCACTTTTTAAGCCTACTAGAACTGGCTGTCCTGAGTTCTCATCATTGTCACTATTGAAAAGAAATTCTTTTCACAAAACTGAAACATTACTGTTACCAAATTGTAATTTGTACACTAGAGAATGAGGCCCTACAGTCCCATGAGTAACTACTACAGAACATACTTCTGGTGTAGTAGTAACATACTCTTTTCAAGAGAATTAGTGTAAAATCCTGTCAGCACCATCATTATCCAAAGCCTCATAACTTGTTTTGCCTCTAATATTTAAGTTTTTTAACAGCTAACTTTGTTTGTTTGTTTTTAAATGAAGAACATCCTTCCTCAATTACAGTTTCTCCTGGGAGAGGTTTTAATTGTCCATCCACAGCTGCCATCTTCGCATCTTGCAGTTCATTTTTGAGTGTCTGGACTGTATTCAAAGCAGAATCGATTTCCATTGGGCCACAAGCTTCATGAGCCTATTCAGAAATCAGATCAGTACCACTGTTAGCAGCTGTAAGCAACCTTCAGAAACACTAAATGCTTCAGATCTTATCTCTCCCTCCCAAATTATTTCTCCTCCTATTTTAGAGGCCATTGTGAGCCCTTTAAATGTTACACATCATAGATTCCAAACTCCTGCACAATATTTTCAGTTTGCAAAGAGAATAACACTCTGCTAAGGGGCACCAGGGGAGTGAGGTGCATTTGGCTTGTGTACATGGCCCTTCACAGCAGGCAGCCCAGGGACTGAGAAAGTAACTGCTGCACTCTGGACATCCCTTTTCACCAGTGGCCTCACTGTGCATCATGACCAAAGTCACACTGACCCCCTCATGTGGCAGCCCACATTTATCAGTACAAGATGGAAATTCTAGCATTAGCTCAGGTGTAGCTACCTCAGTGCTACAATCCTGGTTTCAGGCCTCAGTGTACACACACACACACAAAAAATAGCAGACTTTCCACTTGTATTTTTTTTAAGCCCCACATGGTTAGAAATCTGTGTGTGAAGCACAGAAAGCCTCTGCTTTCCTGAATTCTAGAGATGATAATTCCAGTTCACAATTACAACAGTGAGCACAGCAGTGCTGTAGCTGGGTTCTCACTGGTTTGGTGAGGCACGAGATGTGCTCCCTTTTCCCTGCTCTCCCTCAAATGTAACAGCAGCTCGGAGTCTCGATGTGCTGCTCTGTACACTCTCCTCACACCTGTCTGCTATGGAAAGGGTAGCACAAGCTTTCTCAGTTTTCTTGTCACTCCTCCCTCCCCTTTCTATCATGATAGAGAGGCCACCCGGGAGTCTGAGCAAAGTGTGCACAAAACAGCAGTGAGAGGTGAACACTGCCTGAGCATGAGCCGTTCCCTCAGGGGAGACAAAGCCCTCTTGCTTTAGCTGATTAACACCAGTATTTACCTACCTTCTGGGAGGCAGTTCGTAGCTCAGCTAAGCTGGTAGCAAGATTCTTTGCACACTGACTGAGCTGCATTGCTGCTGCTTGATCAGTCACTGTGGGGACAGCAGCTTTAGCAGATGCCACCATTTTACTTCCGGGCTGTTCAAAGAATAACACAACTGGTTTTACCAGCTCATTTTCTTTAAAGAAGACTTAGGATTCAATAAACAAACTGCTTCCTCCCTTCACACACTCATGAGGTTTCTAGATTTTTCTGTAATGACCAGCACATTCCTGCTCCTTCAGCTGGAGCACCCTGACATAATTCAGTCCCATTTCCATGTCCTCTGCAGCAGGACTCACCTGTGCTTTACTGGGACAGTAACTACTTCATTGGTTCCAGTGTCTGCCCGAGGCCATTGAGTACTCATGTAGACTACTTAAAATTATTGAAATGGGAAATTTTGCCATTCAGCATTCACGTGATACAATCAGGTCCAGGTGGCAGAGATGGCAAATTTCTGTGTTTCTAAATATTAACCTCTGCCAAAATTCTATGAAATTGAAATTGTAGTTCAAGCAATACCTCTACAGAGGGATTACTGCTAATACAATTAAAGCCTTTGCTGACTCTCATCATCACCATTGTACACAGATACAGCCATAGGGGAGAGGGATCAATGAATGACTCCAGGGGGAATCACAGAGCAAATACTTAAACAGAGTGAAAACGTGGTTTGTGATCCCTCTGCCTACACAGGACCATAAAAACCTGCTAACAGCAATCACATTTAAGGCAAGACTAACTGATACCAAGTAATGACCACACCAATACACAGAGAATTAGTTTCTGGTGCTGTTTCTTGTAATGTTAACAATAAGCCAATAGATTTGTTATCAACGCTCAATATTCTATCTTTCTATTTTAAGATGTTTTAGAAAAAGCACACAGTCAAATTTCATGTTTTTGCCAAACAGTCAATCCAGATCCATTATGCAGGCTAATATCTAAAAAACCAGGCTAATATTCCCTTTTACTTCTGAGGAATTCTGAAACTTGTTGCTGCAACACTAAGTGTACCTTGCCTAAAAAGGTTACAACAGCCTCTCACATACTCAGACCTCTACTTAGAAAGATGCTAAATTCTCTCCAGCTTGTTCTTTAAACTCTTTGCCAGAAAGCAAGTGCTACAGCAATGAATGCTGGTTCTCCATAAACATTAGTTTTTCTTGTTACTTTTAACCTCAATGTCAGCAGCTTCCACTCTCCACAGATACAATGTATTTCAGTCACCTAACCTGACGAACTAAATTCTCCTATCTCTGGCTAATAGTTAGCAATGAACTTCTTTACACAGTTCTTAACAGTTTACTGGCTATTTATCACAAACGAAAACATACAGCACTAAAAAAAATGCTTTTTGCATCTACCGCAATGATTGGTTCACTTCACCTGAAGGAAATTCTGGCTGGAATTTATTAAAGCAAGCTGGGCACTGAGGTCTTCTGCCTGAGCTTGACTTCCTCTTACACCCTGCACCAACTGAGGAATGTGGTCTGCAACATTCTAAAATAGACAAAGGGAAAAGATTTTAGTAAATAAATAAAAACTCAAAATCCTCTGAAAATAAAACAAGTAGGCTTCCCACTCCCCTTAAAGACAACTGCAATATTCTTAAGTAAAATACTCTTCTGCTGTCACAGAATTCATTTTGGATTCCATGGAACCAAATTAATATACAATGGGAGTTTTTTCAAGATATTCTACTTAAGAAATCTTTATTCAATCTACCTATTAGTTAAAGGCTCCCACAAGACAATCCAAGATTTTTATGCAGAATTGTGTACATCAAGTATTCTTAATTATTTCCCCTGCATGTTCAATGCCAGTAGTGGAGGTGACAGATTTTTTCAAGAGAATGTCCTGCTTTCAGGAAAACATTGTGTTTTACACACAAGCACCTCAGCCTACTTCTCCTTGGCTTTCAGCAACACAAATTTCACAGCATGGCTGGAGCACGTGCAAGCATACATTGCTAAAACTTTATTCCTGGACTGTCCACATTGTCCATCCATTTCACAATAACACTTCAGCAGTGCAATACTAAATTACCACCACCACAAATATGTGAAAAGCAGATACTGAATCTTCTCTGCTATCTAGTGAATGAGCATCACGATAAAGTTAGAATGAAGAGTAAACAACAGTTATCATGTTGCCCTTTAAAGTTCATATTGAAATAGAAGCTCTCTACAACACAATTCTGAGGTGTACTTGAGCTATCTTATTTAATTCCAATATTTCTTAGGATTGCACCATGACAAGGAGTAATTGCAGAGTGTTAATGCGGTTTTTAACAATACCATCTTCAGTGGTTTTATTCTTGCTCCCCACATAACTGCCCTTTGATGCAGAATAAAATCCTTCTGCATTCTATTGTCTTTTGCAAATATGGCTTAAACACAAAAGGGAACAGCTTCTCATCAGATTCTGAATCCTAGTTTGGAACTACAAAAACTTGCTTGACTTCAGGCATACCTTGAAATCTGTGATCTTACAGCTTTAACTTGAAGCCAGGAATCATGGTAACCCCACTGTAAGGTCTGTAACTTACATTTTTATGGTAACATTTAAGGTCCCAGTTGCTTGGAGGTGGAACATCAGAATAGCAGATCAGTTGTTAGTTATATAACCAATTATATAACTGATACGTTAAATAAGAATTTCATTCCATTATAGTATAAATCCCTATTGCTACTCCATCCTTCATTATGGAAAATCCAAAGGTTATTTTCATCCCACAACAGACCTCAGTCCCGTTTCACTGCATGTATGATTCAACAGCCCATTTTGATGACCATAAAGCTACTCCCCTGCTGAAGATCACACTCATACAGTGAATGCAGGGCCAAGGCTTAGAATCACAGTCAGGGAATCACAAATTCCTGAGCAACGGGACCCCTCCGTACAGTGCTTCCAGCACACCTCTGCATATGTTCCATCACTGGCTGATCTGTACCAAAACTTGTAGTAAAAGTACTTACTTCAGGTGAATTGTTGTTACTCAACAGATACACGCCTGCCAATGCTTTTTCTCAAGCGTGTGCAGGGGTATTTGTAAGAGCCAAGTGTTACATGGCACTACCAGTAGCTCAGCTCTACAAACAGCAATGCACGGATAATGCAGTAAATGAGAGTTTTCCAGAATGCACGCACATGAACGTGGGTGGTGGTAGGGGTTTTTTTAAAAGCTCCTTTTGAGCTTGCAACAGTATTACAGAAGGTGATCATCATCAGCTCCCCATAAAGCAGAGAGTTCAAGAGTTATTTGTCATGGGTTGTGCTGTGTTTACCTTGCAGCTCTGCACAAGTTGCTGGTGGGCTGCTGTGTTCTTATTGGAAACAGCTGCATTCTGAGAAGCTGCAATAGTCTGAGTAGCAGCAGCTGCAGCTTGTTTAGCTGCAATCTTTGGAGAAAAAGAAAGTTAAATTAGTGATAAAACTGAGTAATTCAGACGATGAAACACACATTATAGGTAACTTTTGACAGTAACAACATTGACAAATGAATACATTTTATCCCTTAATTTGATTTGCCTTAAGGAACTTCAGCATTGCCCTTCTCTCAAGGTGAAAATGACTTGAACACTGTTACCCATCCTAATTTGCCAATAACGAAAAAGGCAGAAGCATTCTATGCTCCTACTCTTTCATAGCTTATGTTTCAACAGGAGGAAAAGAAGTCAACTACAAACAGCAGAACTGGTCTAAAGAATTATCTCCTTATGAAGGCCAGAGAAAACAGGCAAAGTACCCATAGTGCTTCACACTGCTACACTGACACCTCTGACCCAGGACTCGAGGGAGCCAATTTCTGCTGAGATTGCTCTATGGCAAAAGCAAAGATCCTAAAATGACCCGGAGGTACAAAATACTGGTATTTCTCAGTCTAAAAGCATTGTGAAGACCTTCTTCAAATATCTATGAGTATTATTATCAACATCTCCGTATTACAAAATTAAAAATTCAACAATCTATCCAAGGTTCTTCAACATGTTGTACAACACTAACTGGCCCACTAAATAGAAACAAGTACGAAGTTTATTACACATTTTACTCTTTTGTAAGGCAAAGTTATATGTTATAACAGCAAAATAAATAAAAAATACTCTTTGTATAAAACTTCCTTGCATGCAGTTAGAAAATTACAGGCATCACCTTTTATTTCCTAAAGTACTCCTGATTTTTAGTGCTAGACAGATACAGGAACTTAATGTATTTCTGGAACACGGTCACCTTACTGCACTTGAATCAGACTAATGTAAAAATCACAGTTACAAACCAGGAATTAAGAGTTTCTTTTTTTAATCTGTCTTTTCTTCATTTCAGTTGAGAATGTCAAGATCAAACTTTGCCAACAAGACAAATTTCCATGATATTTTATCCTTGCTGCACAGTAAATTGCCTTTCTCCCTCTTGGCTGGGCCACCAGATCAGAAGTAAAAAGATACATCCATTTCTGATTCTTGACTCTGGATAATTTCCCATTTTAACTGGATATGCTGTGATTCAATTAACTTTGTGCAGAAATTCATATGGAACTCTACATCCTAGTAAAGGCACCAAGAGATACTGTGTGTAAATGGCACACCACAGAGATAAATTAACACAGCAGTGAAGCAGTTTCAGCTCAGCTGTTTAACTTTAGGACTAAGCCACCATCAAATGCCTTCTGAATCTAAGCCTTACACCACTTTACCACACCTGTGATACAAGATGCTCAGTTTTCTGAGGACTACGTTATGATATACTGGCATCTCTAATTCTAAGCCCTGTACTCTGGAACTGAGCTTACAGCGCTATTATTCTCTGCTTAGCACCTTTACTGAAATATGCATTTCTTCTTTCTTGAAATTATCTACAGACACTAATCATCAAAAAGGAGCAAGCTGAAAATACAACACTATCTGATTTCCAACCTCTAATCTGTTGACGATTTTCTTCTTGATGGCATTCTGTGCAGCTGCATTTGTAGCAACCCGCAGTCCCTCTGCTGCTTCTCTCAGACGCTGCTGTTGATCCTCATTTTCAGGATTGGCTGCAGCTCCCTGCACAAAATTTCCAAGAAAGAACTGTAAGTCTGAGTAAAAATTATTGGAGAAAATGTGGATGAACATCAAGCTTTAAGTTCAGACAGTGTCTGCTACATCAGCATTCATTTTCCTTAAATTATCATAAGGAAAGTTAGAAGAACACTGAATTATTACAAAACTTCAAAGCAGAAAGTCTGTTTCTAGTGGAAGGCTGTTACTGTCTATGTCCGGTACTTAGAAGAAGAAAGCCGAACATTTGCTTCATATACCACATCAGGCGCTTGGGAAAAAAAAGCCTTTTTAAACTGCTTCCCCTATGATCTCAAACAATGTACTGGTATGAATACAGGTTTTTGAAAAACCCCATTTTTTAAAATTCTCAATTCAATATGTCTTTCAGTAATTGCAGTCCAAAACTTGAGGTTTAACGCAGTAGGTTTTCTCCATCTGAAGTTTGAGAAAGTACTGGAAAGGCAAGGATAGGGAGCCAGGCATGCAGGCCTTCTAAAGTCCCAGCAGAATGGCTGGCTCTGCTACTGTAAAAATCATTACAGTGCAGGATCTGGGAAACAATTCAAAGGATGTATTCCTCTCTAGTAGATTGAAATAGGTTTCCAGCACAGAAAGGAAAGAAAAGCTGAGATAGTTGCCTCTCTTGTGAGAATGAGGAGGGAGGGATGCAGAGGGGAACAATACAGGCAAGATTCCCCAGGTGGAAGAAACTGTTCCTTAGACAGAGGGGAGTTGCTTTGTAGTGACTCCAGTAAGAGATTGCTGTGGTTCTGCTGTTCCTTTCGCACTGGCACGAGACCCTGCACCAAGGCAGGGTGCAGAGCTGGTGGTAACTGCCCTACATGGCTTGAGTCATGACCGCCATGCACACAGGAAAGCAAAAGCAGTGCAAGAAGATCTTTTAAAACCAAAAAAATCCAAGTGCCTAATAAATTGGCTTTTGGAATGTACCTAGAGTAAGTCATTAAGTGCCCAACTTTCACAGGATAAGAGAAACCATCTCTACTGTCAGCCAGATCCTATTTATGAACCCCACATACCATCTTTTCTTTGTGTATAGCCTTACAATTTTAAGCTGACAGTTCATTTTCCTGGTACCTTTGCAGCTTCAACCATGCGGGCTGTGGAATCTGCCAGGAGCTTTGCAGCAGCCAGAAGCTTCTTGGAGTTCTCCATGTCAATCTCTGCTTCGGCATCAGACCTCATGGCATTGACGAGATCGGAGGTGGCCTGAGCCAGGACCCTGGCCTGCCGCACCATCTCACCTGGGGAGCACAACTGCATTGTTACCTTCTCCTCTCCGCATTTCAGTCTTGGTTTCAAAATTCAGCATCATTTCACAAGGCAAAAATTAAGTTACATTTGCTGAAGTAGTTTTTTACTTGAAAATGGTACACATATAGTTCATATAACTTGAAATTTCAGAAACAAATCTTGGATGGCAATATAAATGAGAGAAACCACTACAGTGGAGATTAAGGAAAAAAATGTAGTATTTGCAATCGAGATAGTAAGACAAAAACACATAATCAGTATTTTTAGGTAATTTTGAATATACAATTCAAGGAAACTCCTGTCCCAGCAAAGACTAATAATTTTGCTTTCAAATCACAGCCAAGATTTCACTCCTTCAATAAAAATTACTCATCTTTCTCCTGTGTTTTTGGGGAATTATCTTTTGTCTAATATAAACTGAGAACTTTGTCAGAAGACACTTAGCACTGTTGAGATGGTTTTGACCCAAACCATCTTGCTTCTTGTTCTAGAAGCTGCACTTTTTAGAAACAACTTGGGGAAAAAAAAAAAGCAGAAGTAAGCTTAAAAGCCTACAACAAAATCTACGCATAATAAAGTCAATCACTGTGAAGTATTCGCCCTGTCTTCATATTTGGAGATGAGAAATTGCTGTACAATTCTACAGAGTGAAGCAGTGGCAGAAAACAGACAAAACATTACAGTGTTCCTTTAGCATGGTATTGATTGCGTTCACAGAATATTTACTCTATCTAGCACACAGCTACGTACGTGTTGCTGATTTATATTATGGGCTGGATCACTACCCATCATGACAGCACTAGCTTAGGAATTTTTATTTCCTTGACTTGAAAAGCGCACCTGTTTGAATTGCGGCAAGCTACTGCTCCTCAGAGGAACTTACCAGCATCTCCCATGGAGCTGAAGATGCTCTCGGTGACACACATGATGGTGTCTGTGGCCTGGTCATAGCGTCCGATGGGCTCCCCCCTGCTGGCGAACTGGCGCACGTGCTGCAGGAGGTCATTGAGGGCCTGGCTGACGATGCTGGCAGCCGCACTGACCTGCTTCAGTAACTCGCTGTCGTCCGTGGCAGCCTGGCAGGCCCGCACGCAGTTCTCCACAGAACGGTCCACCAGCTTCCCTGCCTCGATCAGCTGTTCCTGACACACTGGGGAGCTGATGGTGGGACTCACCACCTGCATGGAGAGAGCACCCAGAGCATTCAGAAGAGGCTTATTTTAACAGAGTCCGTTCCCAAGGCCACTGGGAATGCACAGCAGCACTCACTGGACACGATGCTCTGTCCCTTCACAAACACCACTGCCTCACCTTGGCACAAGCCACAAGCTGGGAAGTAGAGAGGGCACACTGGGTAGCAGCAGCAATGACCCTGTTCTGCAGGACCGTGTCCTCAGCCACCTGTGCTACGTTCTTGGCCTTCAGCACCAACATGGCAGCAGCATTGGCAACAGCTTTGGCCAAACTCATCAGAACATCCTGGTAAAGTAAAGGGAAAACTCATTCTGCGACATTAAAACACACTCATGTGCTAATTCCTGCAGTCACTAAATCCAAACAATTTCTTCCCATTTCCCCACTTAAAATCCACCCATATATTTCAATTTTTTAGTAGGATGAAGTCTTCCTAATGCCTGTAACTTTAAAATGACCTGTTTTCCAGTAAAAAAATACTTCCAATGCACTTATTTATAATTTCAACTTCACAGCAGGCAGAAAACCTTGCATTTCAAAAATTAAACCCACTACTTTTTGTTTTGCTTTTAGATATGACAAACCATCCCTTTCCTTATCCACCTTCTCCAACACCCCATAACACAGATAAGAATGCTTAGACTCTTTCTCTCAGCCAAGAGCTGTAATACATATTCAACTAAGAACACAAATGAGAACTCTGATGAAGCTTGCACAGATTTACTGGTGGATGAAGTGGTAAAAACGGCCTGTAAGTTGTATTAGCAGACGCCTTGTGCACAGTGCACTCCAAAGGTCTATCAGCTGCTGAAAAGTACCTTCCCTTGGTTCTGGTGCAAACCTGTCCTCGGCATTCAGTGAAAAAAATCCAGACATGTTTTTTACAGAGCACTTAAGAGGTCTAAGAGCATTTAATGGTCTTTAACTGCTAATAGCAAACACTGTTAAATCATAAGACATTATGATTTTATAACTGATACTACTATTTATCTTAAAGAGATTTTGTCTGTAATACAATGGTTTTCTTCTACTCAGTTTACCAAAAGATTTTATTAACTTCTGGTTTACATGTATACATACAGACACAGCAAACACTTGCATAAAACCCACCACATTTAATGAGAAGAAATACAGTGCACAAAGGTCTGCATGAAGCATGAGAGCATCTGTATGATGCACAGAATGAAGTAGGGGTTCCTATGAAATCAGCACTCTGTGCCTGCATAATTAAAAACAACTTCAAAATGGATTCACCTCAATTAGCAGAGAGAAACTCCAGCATTTTCTAACCACACTTTGGGAAGCCTGGTTTTATGCAGGGACCTCCTCATTACAAAACTGCACAGTTCTGACAGTGACAAGCAGCCCCCTCATTACCTGGAACCTTTCATCTGTTTCATTCTCTCCAATTTGTCTCAGCAGCTCCCCGCTTGCTTGTCCAATGCTTCCAGCTGCAGTCAAAACTGTCTGGCGAGGCTGGGAACAGGTAACAGTGAAATGCATTAATTCAAAGAAAATGAGCTTTACTTGAATTTTAGATTTCCTCAAGGAACTTCTGCATTAGCATGCAAGCTGAAGTGGTAAAAACGGCCTGTAAGTTGTATTAGCAGACACCTTGTGCACAGTGCACTCCCCAAAGGTCTATCTGCTGCTGAAAAGTACCTTCCCTTGGTTCTGGTGCAAACCTGTCCTCGGCATTCAGTGAAAAAAATCCAGACATGTTTTTTACAGAGCACTTAAGAGGTCTAAGAGCATTTAATGGTCTTTAACTGCTAATAGCAAACACTGTTAAATCATAAGACATTATGATTTTATAACTGATACTACTATTTATCTTAAAGAGATTTTGTCTGTAATACAATGGTTTTCTTCCACTCAGTTTACCAAAAGATTTTATTTTGGACCTTTTTTGGACCTTTTTGGTCCAACCAAAAAGGAGGACCTGAGAAGTTTTTCTGTACTCACCTCTCCTGAAGTAGGTTGCACAGCTTTCAGCAAGTCTGAGACAGCACTGGCCAAGGTTCGAGCAGCTTTCAGGAGGTCTTCTCCACTTCCAACTTCATCATCCATGAGAGCAGCAAGCAGTTTCACACCTTTGGACATCTCAGTGAGGTTGGAGGAGATGGTTGTAATTGCACATCCCACAGCAGTGTAATCAGTGTCAACTGGGTCCCCTGCAGAGCAAATGTTGTTCAATGATCACAAGGGTTTAGTGGCTAAAAGGAAACGGGGGCAGCTACAACAAGCTACACTCTGCTGAGAGATAGAAGAGACATTTCAAGACAACCAAGCAATGCCTACTAAGTAATTCATCACTTAAAAAAATTAGACTGCTATAAATTTTCTGATTTCTACATTTCTGCAATAATCTATCCTCTAAGAGAATTTGTCTTCATTCAATGCAATTTGCTGAGAAGGCCACAGTTTCAGCCTCTTTCAGTACTGAAAGGGGGCCTCAGGTAATACAGTCTTGTCCCCTTTAAGCCACTCGCAGATCCCTCAACTTGTAATTTGCTGAAGAAAAAACCACTGTCAATAAGAACACGATCTCTCCATAACAACTGCCAGATCAACAGCGCTTTCTTGTACTAACCTTGCCAACGCTCTCTACGCTGCTGGATAAGCAAGCTACATTTTATCTTCTGTGACTGTTACACCTTCACAGAAACTGAAGATACAAAAAACTGTGTTGGGAGGGACACCAAGTTGGTTCCACATATCAATGCACTTGGCTATTGGTGTGTTTTAATGAAAGTTTTCTGCAGCTGCCCCATATTCAGTTCATATGTGACTTGATTTAGATTGACAAAGAGTTAGGAGACTGCAAGGAAATCCTTCCCATTGAAATTTACCTGCTGTAAGGTTAACAACAGATGCAGTTCCTGCAGTGATTGCATCAACCTGAGAGTGTATTTCGTGTTTTGATTCATCAACCTTGTTCTGAACCCATACTCTTGATGCCTGAAGAGCAATAACAAAAAGAAGAATTAAGGACTGCAATGAGGTTCTGTAAGACAAGATACTACGTGCATCTCCCATTCCTGTGTGAACTTTTAAAAGTAAAAACAGAGAACAACCAGCAGGCCCTTAAAGTGAAATATGAAACAGCATTTTCTTCTGTTGATTCATTCACT
This sequence comes from Gymnorhina tibicen, assembly GCA_013399875.1. Lineage (NCBI taxonomy): Eukaryota > Metazoa > Chordata > Aves > Passeriformes > Artamidae > Gymnorhina > Gymnorhina tibicen. The sequence continues at coordinate 1,504,879 of VXAZ01004636.1, read as the reverse complement.
ACAGATTTGCTCCCACATTTCAACAGCTGCCCTTTTACGGTAAATGCTATAAGCAAGGCTAAACACTCTTAACTGACAGTCCCCCATAAGCAATAACCCTCTGGCTCTGTCCTCCTGCCCTAGCCTGGATCAAGAACAACAGAATCATATTTTGTTCTTATTTTTCATGTCTCTGGGAAGCAGCCAGTCCCACTGTTAATACTGCCCATAGTTTGTATTTAACTGTACGTATGCCCACAAAACAAGAGCATTCCAGGCAGATTTATGCAAGGAAGTCTGCTCCATCTGATCTCAGGAGACTGATTAGAGTGAGGTGGAACACTGAACATGAATTCCTTAAAGAGAGCACAAAATGTTTACCTCATTTTAAAAGCTTTAGCAATATCACTTTAGATCTGGGGACAATGACTAAACTTGTTGTAAACACCCCAAAGCAGTAAGGCTCATTTCTGTGCAGCTTAGAAGAACTCACCATGTCCTGCCCCAGAGGTGGCAGGTTATCCACTTCACTGAGGTCGGCCTGTGCCTGCTGAACCGCGTGCATGCTGGTGTTGATGGTCCCCATCAGGGCCTGCTGAGCTGAGGTCTGCAAGGCAGAGCAAGGCAATGGCTGTGCTGTGTTCCACAGGGCACTTCAAGCACCTCACATGTGCATGAAGAGACCCTGAGAGACAACAGTCCAGCAACCATCCCAGGCCATTTCAGAGAGCTGCCTTTCCCCCAGCGCAATGGAGAAAGCAAAGCTCTCAAACTCTTCTCACAGTCTTGATTCTGCTTGTGCCATTTTACACTCCTCAGTACTTTCACACACATATGAAGTGCTCACCTTTCTCAGCTCAAACAATGGCCAACAGACACACACAAACCCACCGAGCTGTCTTAGTGACCTGCATTCGAGCAACGTGAAAACTCAATTTGCTTCTAGGAGATCATTATTGATTTCCTGGGACAGCCTCCCAGTGCAATCAAGGACGACTGTAAAACTAAATTGTCATCAATATGCATAAGCTAAGAGAGGACTGAAGGGGTTTAGGCAGAGCAGGATGCTCTCTGCATTGAGTGTCTGTGGCAAGGTTTTGGCTGCAGGGGTGGCCTCTGGGAGAATTAGCCAGGGGCTGCCCCATGCTGAGCACAGCTGGTTCTAAACAGCTCCAACAGACCTGGCACAGGACACAGCTGAGCGCAGCAGCCACACTGGTGGCACCTCTGGTGAGAAAGGGCAGTGCAGGGAAAAAGGAGTTCAAGAAACAACCTTGCAAATGCCAGTGCCTGAGAGAGATATGGAGGGGATGCTCAAGACAGCAGAGCCGAGTTTCCCTAGCCTGTGGGAGAGAGCAAAGTGCAGCAGGTCTTTGGTCTCCCTGCAGTCTCTGAAGAGGGCTGTGTTGGAGCAGATACCCCCATATCTGCCCTGCAGACCACAGAAGACCCCATGCTGCAGCAGGTGGGTATTTCCCTGAAAGGAGCTACAGCCTATGGAGAGCCTGTGCTGGAGCAGCGCCTTGCCAGGAAGGAGCCCAGCGCTGGAGCAGGCTCTTCTGAAGGGAACTGCAGCTCATAGAGGCCCTCACTTGAGCCAGTTTATCCTGAATGACTGCAGCCCACAGGAAGGACACACTGGAACTGGGGAAAAGTTTGGGGAGGAAGAAGCAGACAGGGGCTGTTACAAATTTATCACTTGTGAGCAAGGAGCAGAATAGTTAAAAAAATGAAGGAGCAAAGTTGAATCTGTGTAAAAAAGGGGAGTGGGTGAGAAGGGTTTTTAGTTTTCATCTGTTTCTCACCATCCAGCTGTATTTTAACTGACAATAAATTAAATTCATCATCTCCAAGCTGATTCTGTTCTGCCCATGAACATAATTGATGATCTCCCTGTCTTTGTCTTGACCTATACTGATATAAAGCAACAACTTGGGGAATATATCTTTCATACACACTTCTTTGCTTGAGGAGTAGGGGTGAAAAAGCAGCTGGGCAGGCATCTGGCAAACAGCCAAGGTCAATCCACTATACAGACTACTCTTCTAGTACTATGTCAGGACCTTAAGCATTGATTATATTCTCTAAATGCCGTTTAGGGCTTGTGAAAGTCTTTTAATTTAAATGAAAAAAAGCACTATCAGCTTTAAGTCTGGTAAAAATTTCCACGTTGGTGGGCTAGCGATAAACTAGAAGTAAGCCTTATCCTTAAAATTGCTTACTTTTGCCAGTCTCTAAACCTTTTTTTTTTGCCCTTTGAATACTAGTTTTAACTACTTAGAAGTAAAGAAAAGGCTGGAAGAGCCTGCTTCAAAGAAAATGAGGAAATGAGTCAAAATGTGACACCCTAAACATTTAAGGGATGCTCAAAACTTATACTTGGTAGAACAGTCAGGAAGTGACAGCCAGGACTCCTGCTCTTACAAATATGTATTACATGCTGTTTCTGACTGCTTGCTGCACAGACAGGTTTCACACACAAAACAAGGAGGTTTCTCACAAGTGGGGGCATATGTCCTCTGTGCATCTGACCAGTTGTGACTTGCTGCTGGGGAGAAGGCATGATGCCAATGTTGAAAGTCTCGGGGCCGCTGGAGCCGGAGCGCATCACAGCCGGCAGCGCCACAGAGCTGTGCTCCACCTTCCCGGTTCGGTTGAACTGCTGCTGCAGAATCGTGGATCTGGGAAAAAACATCCAACGCAGAATTAGGGAGCTCCTGCAAATCGAGGTCTGCCAGCTGTTCTTCCTCTAGGATTTAAATTACATTTCACAACATTTGGAGAAGCTGGAAAACTTTATGGTTTTTCTTTCTAACCATTTTCTAACATATTAGAAGAAAGATAATCTGGGGCTTCTGGCAGAGCAGTTATTAATAGCACTAACGAGCAGGCACCAAGGAAAGATGGCAAGGGGCAGTTTTGTTATACATGATGCAATAGCTTTACCCCTTTCAGATGCATGGCAGACAGAACCAGAACAAGGTTTATGGCATAGCAACTGCTTCGTTTCAGCTGTATCACAGGCTGATCAATAGAAAATAGAAGCATGAACCTTGCGGAGATCTTTTGCAAGTACTCCCCAGAACTGGGATAAAAAGTTTCTTTCTTCCGCCTTTACACAAATAAGCACACACAGTACTTGCAAATAATCTGGCAGTCGATCAGATAATGGGCTGGAGAATAATAAATAAAGTTACTGCCATCCTCGGTCATGAACTGCTTTGCCAGATATACTGCTCATATTTAAACATGATTCAAGCTTTAATAGCTAGAAGTGTTGACAGAAATTCAGGCTTTAACAACAACACTGTTGAGGGAAAAAAAAAAGTGATTTCAACAGTGAAAAATCCTGTATTTTTCTACTGTAAGTTTTGGGCTTCTCTGCACAGCACTTAGCTAACAGTATATTCTGGAAGTGATTTGGAAAGGGCCATGTCAAAATAAAGCACATCTGAACATGTGTGATCCATCAAAAGATGAAATTTCCCATAAGGCCACATGAAATAGCTAACAAATCTATCTCATATAAACTGTATGTTTAACAATAAATCAAATGGACTTTTCACATACACACTGATGACACTGCCACCCTCAAGAGTTCCAAGAAAAGACCTGAGTGGCTCATTACAGCTTAAAATGTCACAAATCTGTTTCTATTGTCTCACTGCACAGAAAGACGTAACATTCCTTTTCAAGAGTGCGGCCAGCTCTACAGTTCTGTGTTTTGCCATATTCAGTTACTCTCCCACCAAAACCATAACCTGACCTACTTGTACCAAACCCTTTCTTCTACCCACACCACACATCTGATGGGTTTGGCTTGTGAAATGAGTCAGTTCTGCTCATAACACTGTGTACAACTAAACTGACAGGAGTCAAATCTACTGGAAACCATGGAACTAGCAGACACAAGCAACTAAAACCTTGCAAATCATACACGAAGATGAAAAAAATACTACAACTTTTCAGCTCTGCTTCATTATCCCCCTCTCTGCCCCAGCATCTTACTGAATTTACAGCCTGTGTGCCTTTGTTCAAGGGTCAAGTTAGCACAACCTAGTGCCACTGCTGGTTGCCCCAACCAACAATTTTGTGACGAATACCTGCTCTTCAATCCTTGAATGAAGCTAGGAGCCTGCTGAATTGCCTGGGGATAGCCTTCCTTCTATTGGAATACTCTGTAGGAAATCATTCTTTAACAGTAATAACTGTACTACTTCATTTGAAAAAGCTGCCGCAGCTAAATGTGGCACTCTTAAAGACAGACCATTTCCTCCTGTTGCATGCACTCACTTCTTAGGTGAAACAGATTCTTCCAACATGGTTGATTCCTCATCACCTTCAAGCCCAAATCTATCTTTACTTTGTTTCTGGAGGGGGGGAAAAAAAGATAAGTTAAACAATGTGTGTTGGTTTTTGCTTTCTCTCCACCATTTCCTTGCCATTTATCACAAACCTAATCAAAGGACCTGTAGAGCCTTGTCTGGTGCTGAACACCGCGCTGTTGGGCGGTGACTGACAATACAACCTCCACTGGAGAAGAGGTGCTCTTCAGCATTTAACAGCCCAGGTTCTAAACCCCGGCAGATGAAGGAAAGCCTACTGGTGCCTTTTTGAACAAAGGTATAAGGAAAGTGCTGAAATGTTACTCTATGGTGCTACCTACCAGTAGGAAATAGATACCCATAAGTAAAGACAATAAATTGAATACTGTCTCCAAGCTGTTTTATCATAGGTACTTTGAAGTTCAGGACAGTCTGACTTCTTGAGGCAGGGGTCTTTTAGTGCTAAGAGAGATCTGTAAATATACTAAGGGCAGTAAGTCTAAACCACTAGAAACAACAGGAAACTACAAATCACAGAAATAGTGCCTTATAAAAAGGGCCTATTTCTACTTGTTGCCTAGCGCAGAGAAACTGTCTGCTTTCCACCTTGCTACATGATTTGTAGTCCGAGTCCATGCAGATGAATATAAATAGAGGAGTATCCACTATGACCTTGGATACATTTAAGAGGAACTCCTCATGCACATCTATATGAAGACACGACTCTGGAAAAAGAAGTTCTTACTTACCAGAGTTTGATTTTATGCATGAACTGAAACTCCCTATTTCTAATCAAGATTGTGCCTTACTTCCATAATAATGTGAAGTAAAAAAAAAATCTACTGTTTTTAATTTAGGTATAAGCTACTCAAGTTCAGGGGTCCCTGTCACCTGATTAATGACCTATCACTAAAATTGCAGGACATGAGGGGTTGGGTGGAGGGGGGAACACCATACTAATAACACTTGAGCAGTAAAAAATATATCTATCATTGCACACCGGAGAAAATGAGTTGGACCAGTCCAAAACACACCAAGAATTAACAATAGGCAACTGAGAGCAAAAAACCTCCCTTTGAAGCGTCCATCACAGAGATAACGTGGGCTTGACAACCGTGAACTGCAGCTTCTCATATGAATCACAGGTGTTTACGCTTTAACCTGTACCTAATTCATTCATTTCAAACTGGCTGTGTCAGCAGATGGTAGAGAAAAAAAATCAAAGGACTGGGAGTGGAAATTCGCACATTTGTATTCTAGCAAGACAGAAGGCTGCTTTCATTAGGCACTAGACAGCAAAGCTACTTTTGAATCCAGTTTTAAACCATCTACAGAAACCTGAAATTTATTTGATGTTTATTAAACCTGAGCCTGACAGCCTCAGAGAAAAAGGCACGTGATGAACTGTGTGACGAATTCTGGCAATCCTCCTCAACCTCTTATTACGTAACACTTGATACGTCCTACACTGCTCACATGAACAAAGGCAGCAAATTCTTCTGGGCTGCTTTACTTTGTGATTTCTCACTACTAAAATCTTTTACAGTAAATGATGTAGTTTGGAATGTCAATAAAGTAAAAATTTGACAAGAAGCAATCAATAATGTTTGGAACGCCTTGCTTTTCTTTACAACATGCTTAGAATGGGACCATTCAGCTCCATGTTTGTTGGCAAACTTGCCATTTTTTGCTGTTGCACTTGCTTGCTTGGGAATATTCTGAACACTGGAGATGCGTATCAGCCCTTCCTCTCTCCTGCCAGGCACATTCCATAAAAACAAGTTTCAAGGCAGCCTGACCTCTTCACAAACACTGATTTTATTCCTCTCTGCACAACTGAGGTCTAATTCTTGGCTTTTCTAATTACAGTGTTTTTGAAGCAATGTACTGCTGGGGCTTTTTGGTTTGTTTTTCTGGCCAAAAAACTTTCTCAGCTTTGGTACATCATATACAAGAGCACCCGGACAACTATTGGGTAGTCCTTGCTGTAGTTTTAAATACTGTTTCTAGGGTAATTTCTTCCCACCTGGGAAGAAATCACTTTGGACCATAGCTTAAAAATCCTTTGCTGAAGCTTTGGACTCTTCCCTGGATATACATTCACAGTCACCAGGTCACCTTCCAGATAGAAAAGCAAAGCCCAGGAGCGCTGTACTGAGCCTGACCCATGCTAGAGATGTAGTAAATAGCCTTGATTTTTCCAGAAGCAGTGCCTTACTTGCAGGTCAAAATATCTAACATCAAAACACAAGATACAACATTGACTTCATGAGAGAAAAACTACAGTTTGCACATACTTGAGGTTTTGCATTGGCTTTTTCGCTACATGCCAAGATGTTAATACTGTACCTTCTTTAGGATGATATCAATGTAACCTGCAATTAACTGAGAGATCTGTTCTCCTTCAGTGGTCTGTACTGAGTAATAGCTTTCCTGATATTCACCAAAATCCTGAAGAAAAAGGGGAAAAAACCCAAGACCTATTTGAAAATGCAAAGTAAGCAAATGAAGAAACAGTACCAAATACGAGTGAGAAAATTCAAATTTTAAAATTGTATAGACATTTTATTATATCCAACAGTAAATTAAACTGCTCCAAGATTCTAAACCAGTCCATGTGGGGGACTAAGGGAAGAGAGAAGGATGCTTTTTATTTCAGCTTAACCACACACATTCCATAAATTGAAATGCCCAAGAGAGACTTCATCTAACTTTATCAGATTCAGTCACTTGAGGATGGAGAAAAGTTTTTTTAGATGTAATCCTAAAGCATAATCATCCATGCAATTGGAAATTAGATGCACATGAATCAAGTGAATGCAATTTTCTAGCCTCTGCCTCTTGCTCCATCACTTTAAACAATCTTTTTATGTCCAAAATGAATGCTGCAGTGGTCTCCTATGGACCAATTAACAAAGTATCACATTCATGAAGCTTCTCTAAATTTGTAATTATCAAATGCATGAATGAGCCATCTGACTTCGTTTATGTTCATATTTTGCAAGTCACAAAGCACATTATGAATGACAAGGACCATAACTATTTACACAAGTGTGAATAATAATGCTTTCTTAACTGTTTCGTACTTAGGCACAAACCAGATTTAAAGAGTGGTTTATTAGAAGATTTAAACAGTACTTCTGAGGAACTGGCCTGTCTAGAAGCACCAAACTACAGCATGAACCCAGACTCCAATATGGGCCAGTTTATTACTTGAGGACTCAGTGACTCTATATAATGCTAGAAAATCAGAGATAGAACAAGTTACAGTATAGAAACTGTTCTAAGTCTCCTTGCCACACAGATCCCTCGTCCTCTGAATATACACAGAAAGATTACCAGAGTGAAGCTTTTAGGTGAGGCAGCCCAGCGTTTCACAGTTGTCAGTGGCCATTCCTGCAACACTTCCTTGGTCTTCTCATCCACACGCATCACTGAGTCCTTGGTGACGCCCAGCAAACGAGGAACCAGCTTGTTTTTGCCTTTCATTTTTTCCTATAAAAAGGTGTGGAAGATTGTTTTCCATACAAATGTAGCTTTCCACAGGAGAAAGGAAAAGCAAGATAGAAAATACTGGCAAAGGGAAGCAACTGGCATGCAGACAGTGACAATTTAAACTCCAGGATTGGTTTGTCTGTTTACAGACAATGACTTTCAAGCAATGCATTAAGAAGCTCTGGTCTTTAGTGCATCTTTACTGCTCAGTTCAAAAGACAATCCCTCTTCCCACTCCCCCAGGAAACTGAAATATTTTAGTGGTTGAGGCAGCAAACCTTCGCTTAGTGAGGGATCTGAGGTAATCCATAACCAAGGCTACGGCACGGTACAGCAAGAGCTCAGTTACCTTCACAAGAAAGAATGACACCCCGTAGGTGCGCAGGGAACGCGCCAGCTTCACATACTTCACTTTGGCTTCTATTTCAGTCATCTCACCACAGTTTTTGTGCTCCTGTAAGAGAGTTCAGTACCAATTAGGCAGAACCTGCACTTGCTGGAAACAAAAAAAGGGTACAGCTTTTATCTATTTCAGGATGCTTAGTTAATAACTATTACAATTACAATATTTGAAAAAATATGGGGTAGAAATGTTAGCAAAACTATCATAGAATCCCTCACATCAGAGAAAATAAACAACCTGGGCAAATAGAACACTCCTCTTTGACCATCAGCCATTCAGTCTGTGTCTCAGACCATGCACATCTGAACCACTTCTGACAGTTTAAAATTCTAGGTATTCCTGCTATTTAAAACCATTAGGTTTCATACAATTAACGCCTCTTTGCTCAGCTTTTAAAAATCATTTAAATGTACCAGCAGCCTCTTTCTTCCCCCAAAAATAGATTATTTATTCCTGCTTTGTGCCCAGAACTTCTGATCCGTGACAGCCTCACACCTTGTACTTGACCACTTCTCATGTCTTGCAGGTACTTCCAATAGGCCTTTTTTTGCCAGTTGCAACATTTTCCACAATTTTTTTCCATCACATGAAAATAATTCTACAGCTGAGGAACAAACAAGGATTTTTCTAAATAGTTTATCCTGAAATACTCATCTAAGTGTGTCTTGTAACTCAGTCTCTAATTCTTATTTAAACAGTTTGCTCATTAGTAGATTGTTGATTACCTGTAAGTAATGACATGTACCCATCTTATGTATCCAAACTTGATCCCAGCATCTGCTCTCCTATCCCAGACCAACTGTGCTGAAAATCGTATCCAAATGTCTCGCTACTTAAATCCTGTTTGTGGGACTCCCCATCCCACCCCATCTTCCCCTCACGTGCTTCTGAACTGCTGGGTGCCACCTCTTTCATGCTGACTGATGGCAGCAGGGGGAGCACCAGGAACATGGGAAACGCCTTCCCACGCCACTTGCTCCCACCTCGACAATGTGGGAGGTTCCAAAGGGGAGCGCTGGGAGGAGCAACTGCAACTCCAAAAACCTCTTGCATCCCAAGAACACAGGCTGCTCCTATCTGTCAACTTCAGCACAGAGAACACAGCCAGGATCCCGAAAGAGCAAGGAGCACAAATGGAGTCACAGCAGATGGAATATTTGGCGAAAAACACCTGCCAAGCTCCAGAATGTCATGCCTTGGTAAACAGCTGGGTTTTTTTAAAAAAAAAAACAGCTCACATTTCTACCTTGCTGTCCAATCTTTGCCCAGATCAGTGCCCTCACTGATGAGCTTCTGGGCCATGCACTAAGGCACGCAATCACTGAGACTACTCATAGGTCATATCTGACACAGGCAAAAATCCCATGCCATGAACAGCATGGCCACAATCCTCAGAGGTGAATAAATCTGGTTTTTGCTTGAACTGCAATGTCACTGCACCGCCTAAAGGTGTGCAGAAAAGTGCCAGACATACTCATCCACAAGGAAGCACTGCAAACTCCAGGTAGAACAGACCTACTCAGTTATACAGTTCTTCAGCTGGGAGAATAGCAGACAAAAGAAAGGATGTGACCTGTTCCTGCTCTTGTCTCCCAGGCTGAGATCACAGATCTCTGGTGTGTCCTTCCAGAAGCCAGATGGCTTTATCTCACCTGTTGACCTCAGAATTCTCCAACTTCCATTGTACTGCCAAACTTGTATTTCAGTGGGCAGAGACACCTGATGCATCTCCAGTACTCAGACTCTTGAGACCACTTCTAACAGTATCAGTGTATTTTATCATTTTATACTCAACTGCTCCAGTCTTTTACAACGGGATGATTCCCACAAACACCACTGAATTCAAGCATTAACAAGCAGAATTGAGGCTCATGTTTGAAATGAAAACTGGCTTTCCTAAATGGGTCTATTTTAGTACAAATACACATCTTTATATTGCAATGCAACTGACAAAAAGATCTTTAAAATACTGAATTTTCACTATCTCCCTTTAACAAAGCACATTTCTTCATCAGTGAAGAAAAAAGGATCAGGATAATAAATCTGTTGAAGAAATAAAATAAAAGCTGTCAAATACTTGATCCTTCATTTTCTGATAGCTATGTAGTTCAAGTATACACAAAATACACACCTGGGAAATATCAGATTTTTCTTATAAAGGTAGTGAAACTATAGTAGCTTTTTCAGCCTCACAATTACCTGAAATATTCTCTTTTCAGCCCCTCTTTGTTTGGTATATTCTTTAGGCAGGAATTCTTTCAGGCTAGGGGAAAAATAAAAAGAAATTCCAAAGTTAATGGTTCCTTCTTGAGGAGGGATGCTTTCCATACATCTTTACTGGCACTAGGTCCCCCCAGCAGGTAATTTTCCACCTGAAGAAACTTGCACAGTTAAAATAATTAGTCTCCAAGGATTCCCCCTGCTTTGGACTATTAAGAATCACAGAAAAAGTATGACTGGAGAATGTCTTCCTCATTTTGATGTATTCAGTAAACACTTAACACTGAAGGCTAGAACCACCTACTAAGATACAAAGTTAGAAGTTTTGAGAAGGATGGATTGTTTTAAACAAGACTGGCAAAAACTGCTCAATTTTTCTCAGGGAGTTACTTTGGTTTTATATCTTGAGGAGATGGGTATTTGTGTTGGGTTTTTTGTTTACATTACCGTGCTTTTTTTATGTGTGTGTTTTTAAACACAAAAGCCTGCTACTGCAGACAATCAACAAAATAGCTTGGAAGACTAAATTACGATTTTGTGCTTCAAAAATATTACTCAGTACTGAGATCACGCATTTTGTCCTTTCCATAAAGCTCTAGCATTATAAAACAAAATAATAAGAACTGTTCTTGCTAATCCTTCTTCTGATGTTCTAGTAGCTACATCTCACCAAAACACGATAATGAAACCTTTTCTAGGAGACTTCTTTACAAAGACATCATGTGGTAGGGAAGGATGAAGAGTCAAATTAAAACTGTAGGTAAGGACTGAATATTGTCTTTTATTGTCTTAAAAGCTGGTGTCTCCATTATGAAACAACTGGTGCTTTTATACAGAATTTCATAGGTTCAAACCAGCTTAGTTAAACTCAATCCCAAGGCAAATTAAAAAAACAACAAACCCAAACCTGAATTAAACAGAGTTTCATTCTGGAAATAGATTTATATAAACAAATGATAGTTATCAATGCAGTTTGAATTCTCATCTTTTATTAGCTAGAGTTAATTTTTTCAGCTATCTGTATGTAGATAAACTATCAAAACCATTACATTTTTAAGCCTGTCTACTTACTTTTTAATTAATATACCACTTTAAAAAAACATTGCTAAGCAAACATTACTTGGAGCTTCATAAGCAGCAGGAGTTAAGAAAAGAACTTTGTGCTCTGTCCACTAAGCAGCAATTGTAATGCCCCTGCCCACGAGGGTGGCAGTTGGATTGGAAGCTTTTTCCGTCTATCACCTTCCATTATTTTTAAATCAAGAGACAAGTGATCACCTCAGCTGAACGGGTGAAATGTCAGTTATGAACAGACTGAAATTATTTTAATTCTACTTATAATCCAGGTATTTTCTTTACAAACATAGTCACTTTATTTTGCAGCTTTTTAATGGAGCTAGCAAAAGAATGGAAATATCTTATAATTTAGCTTCCCTTAATCCCTTAAATTACACATATTAGAATGGACATGGAACTCAGTTAAAAACACCTAATAGCAAGCAGTGTTGATTTGACTTGATTTATACTGAGTTTCATCTTCCAGTTCCTTAAAAAATTATACATGAGGGCCAACATTTTGATTGATTTTGTTTTTCATTAGCATAAAGGTCTTCTTGAAAAATACAGCTTAATTCAGCAAACAAGGTTAGATTCAAGAACAGAGCTCAGCATCAAGCTCAATTATTATCTGCAGCTTTTCTGTTTGCCAGTGTGCTTGCGAAGAAGTGGAAGTGTGCAGTTTGAGGTGCTCCTTTCCTATCTGCAGATGAACAGTGTGAGCTCTTTATCAGATATTCTCTCAGCAAACTCAGCCCCCGGGTACCTCTGTAGGTGCTATGCAAAACTACATCTGGACCATGAAGGGCACGAAGAAGGACTGCTTGTAATTTGATAGTTTAATGCTTTCACAATTTACTTTGGCACGAGCTTCAAGAGAATTCCAACAACCAATACCAACGTCTCAGCAAGATGCAGGCAATAATCTTCATCTGTGCCAAGAATACTTTAGCAACGACAAAAAAGGATACAAAAGGTCTCTCTACACAAACATATTGTAGACACGGCAAACTAAACTAAGCTGTTTCCAAACAATTTAATGAAATACTAGTGCTATTCTGTTTTGTACTGTTTTCTGTACGAGCTGACAGAATCTCCTTAAGGGAACCTGTAGCATCTTGAGGTTTCAGCAGCGAGTGACTGGATACATCTCAAATGTATTTCACACATTGAGCTACAGCATACAGTTTATATAAAACAAAACTACTTTCTTACTTGAAAAGAATCAGTGTTTATGCACCAAAGAGTAGAAAACAGTTGGACGAAACTTCAAAAAAAGCTTGCTCTTTTTCATGGGGATAAAAAACCCAAAATAAACGAAAAAGTTTTTTTCTGAAAGGATGAGAGATGCATCTTCAAAAAAAAAATGAGCATTTAACTACACTATTTCTATATACTGTTCATAGTGAGCCAGGATCATTTGGCTCACTTAGACTCACAAAACAAAAGCATGAGGTTTCACAAAAAGGCTGTCATGAAGGCTATGTAAAACCAAATGCATCAACACTAAATCATACACATGTACACTTCAAATTAGGAGACAATGACCAGGGACTTATGGTTCTGGGGCAGGTTCATCTACAGAGGACAAAAACTGAATTACCTCTGAATCAGAAATGCTTAATTTTATGAAACTGATTAAACACCAGGGCAGAGAGCAATTACACTTGGTTATGTGCCAAGTTTGGTTCTAATACAATCAAAGCCCTAAATGATAATAAAACAACAGCAGAGAAAACGCCCTGCAGAACATAAGAAGGTTCTAAATTTTGGAATTCTGGTTCAAAATGGTTTACACTCGAGTAACGTTCCTTTTCTAATATATGGTTCAGTTATTAATATCTTTCATTTCTATTAGAATTTAAAAAAATAATGCACATTATGAGTGATGACTATTTCGTGATGGACTCCAAACTATCCAGCACTGCATACAAAGTAGAAGTATCATCCAGCCAGCAGCTTCAGTCCACTTACTATATGGAGTTTGAAAAAAACAAGTAGTACATTAGAAAATCCTAGAAAAATTTAGGCAACTGAACACTGTACAGCAGTTTGCAAAAGCCACTGGTTAAGTTTGTGGGAAATTACAGCTTTAAAAATTAAAAGCAGCTATGGGGAACACCTAACTCTTGAAATCATTACCATGACACAAGATTAGCTTATCATAAGATAAAACCCCAATGGTTTGCTGCAGGAATACTCTTCAGTGAGTGGAGGGAGAAGGGAAGAATAAGCAGACAATGGACAAATCCCAGAGAAAGATTGTGTAACTGGTCACAGCTCTAGGAAATAAAAACCAGGAGTACACTGAAGCTGTTACACTAAGCCCCTGTAATTCTTAGACATGAGTAGTTCTAGTAGGAAAGGTTTATGGGCCAGTCAGGAGCAGACAGAGAATAAAAAGAAAAGCTGATTATTAATTGGAACTGAAAGATGTTTATTTGCATAACTGAACTGCTACTTCAGGAATATCTTTCGGAAGTGAAGTGTTTCAAACAACCAGTGCTGCAGCAATGCATGTTCCACAGCAAGACACCACTTCACAGTGATTCCTGGAGACACTGTAAACCCCAGAGTGGCTCACAAAGGAAGCCTGAGGCAGCACTGAGCACTCTGCCAGTGGAACAGGACAGAAACAAATACGCACCCATTGTTTTGTGCCTCCAATTAAGGTATTTATGAGCCTCATATGTAGGCAAGGCTTGATGGACTGTGCAGTAAATAGCTCTCTTTTACCTTCCTACATTGCTTTCCTCAGACTTTGGCCCTTGGTTAATTCTACTGCAGGTAAACCAATCAGAAAATCAAAATCAGTAGAAAAGTGGGACATCTAAATTTCAGTCAAACTTAACTTGCCCTGCTGATAGCAGTAAATTAAGTATCACAATAAAGACCAAAGGATGAGCCACTTGGAAGCAGGACTTCTGTCCATGCCTGAAACAAAGAGCACAGTTCTAGAATTCCATTCATACAACACACCATGAGAGGGTGAATCTGACCAAGTGATTAATGCCACTAGAAAGTTTGCCAATTTAACCTCTACACACAGCAGTATTCACTTTATTTAAATGACAAAGCTTCTTTCTAGTCTTGTACTTTCCTAGTACTAAGTGTGTACTTAACTGGCACTCTGGAGGAGCCAGTGCCCTGTGCTGTCTAATAAGCCATTGCCAAAGGTCCCTTCATCAGCTGAGGCTGCTGATTTGTGCAGTAAGGCTCCTTTCACCAGGAGATTTTCTATGGAAAACACACTGAATCTGATTACCTCTGCTTGGAGTAATAAAATGTGTTTAATCTGCAACAACTCAACATTAGTTACACTTGAGGTCACCCAAATTTAGAAGTTAGAAGTGTTTACTCTAAAAATCCAGGTTTGTGTTTGTGTTCTACATGAGGTCCAAACTGGATCTGTGCTTGAAAGCCTCCAAATTCACAGGCCTTCTCAAAGGAGACGGGATGGGAACCATTCAGAATGTCATCACGAGCCTAGAGGAGATAAACAAAGATATGTCAGGGACACCCAAAACAACTATTCCAGCTCAAGTTCCTTGAAAGCTCGAATACAGCCAGCAACACACACTTTTCATTCTGAATGTCTTTATTATTCCATTCTGGATGTGTATGTGACTAATAAAACAAAGGGCTAGATTATTTCATTGTGAGCGTCTATGGAGACTTACTGAAGCTATGATTGTAACAGCTTTGATCAAAAAGAGAACTTGACAGCCATTTCCTGATGCATGTAAATAAATACAACATGCACAAACACTTCTATGTGTGTACACACATATATACAGATACATGTCCGTGCATATACACACACTGAAAAGCTTTCATCCTACTGCCTCATATAGGAGGGAAAAAAGGACCTCCATATCTAGTATGTAAAAACTAAACTACTATTAGAGATATGGCAACAGTAGAAGGCACACAGCATTTTTTTTCCTTCTGTGTAAATTTGGCAGTCATTGAAGATGACAGATTTTATTGCTCTGGCAATAGACGGCTCACCTATCCATAGACAAAGCAATGACAAAGCATTGTCAACACATACTGTCATACCAGAAGCTACTGTACCTGAACATAAAGCAAATTAAGCTGAACAGGATCTCTTGAATCTACATTCTGGTCTGAATAAAAGAACTTCCGTCTCAAGAGTAGCGTTTCATTTTCATCCACTCCTTGCTCTCTGAAGGTCCGGCTGTGATCCAGCCAATTTACTGCAACAGAGCCACAGACGCGCACATTGTTAAATCCACGCTGTTGTCAGTGTTGAAGGCTGTTGTGAAACTCATGGGATAACTGGTATTTCCACTGTGGGGGGAAACTCCACAAGAAACGTTGCTTTCATTTCTGTTTCTAGTCCCCAGTGCTGAAGGTTTGTTACAAATGAGAACTGAAAAATAGCACTGCTGAGCAACAAGGATATACTACAGCATAAATACTGTTAATACTGTTGACGAAACAACTACAATAATGTTTTACCACTAAATTTACATCTTCAAAGCTTCACTACAAATTAAGTTTACCACTTTTTACCTCTAAAATGAATGATTCTGTTTACCTTTCTTATCCCTTAAAACAGTTTTAAAACATCTTCCTGCTGCTTACAGTTAACCTTAGTGTCTTATAATAAAACAGAAAAAACTGTTCTCATGACTTAACACACAAAACAAATCAAATACTTACTGTCTTAGTTCTTTGGCAAACCTCACCTACAGTTAAAACTTACACCTTCAAACACAAAACTACCTTTTGATGGCTTTCAGTAGGCATCAATTACTAAATATGCAACTTTAATCAAGGGACAAAAATGACCCCTGACACTTAAGCTGGAATACCCCTACCAACCACATAACAAAAAGCCCTTCTGAACACCTGCTGGCTCTCAGAGGCATTAACTTGCCCATTCACTTCATTTTAAAAATACTCAGTCGCAGACAGCGCTACCTATAAAGGGATGCAAAATACAGCCAGGAACCAACTGAGACACACTGAGTAGTCTGAAAATGTATTCCTGTATGGCTTCCTTGCATTATACTATGGAAAGATATTAATCAAAGAATTACCCTGGAATACATTACTCACAATCATCATCTGTATGAAGCTTTGCCTTCAGTTTTTCCATTTTTCTTTCATCACGTAACAGTGTCCTATCTTTCTTAAGTGTTCCTGTACTCTCCTCTTTCTTCTCTTCGATGCTCTCCTGGATTAAGGAATATTCCTCATAATTTGTTATTCCTGGAATTATAAATAAATCCAGTGCTCGTAACAATAAAAATTTAATACATTTTAGGAGGGATGAAATATTATTTTCCACATATTAAAACACTAATGGCTTATTCCAAACATAGTAAGTATATGCCAGATGAAATGCTGAAACAGTGTATGGGGAACAAGAAGAACACTCTACAACTTCTGCATTTAAGCTATCTTGCCAGTATCTGACCTGGTCTTTCCAATACATCATTTCTTTGTCATACGTTGCATTTGCCACTTCCAGAAAGGTATTAAGTATAGGGTATTTTTTTTCTGTTGCCTACCAAGAGAAGCTGCCAGTTTAAAAACATGATGGAATTTAAAATAGCAGTGAATTCCAAAATGGAGACAGGCTATAGTAAATTTCCATTCAGGGATGCCTACAATTGCTTCCTGAGGACTGAGTAATTTCAGCTTGTCCATGATGTAAAAGAAATGTGGCAGAGCCAACTGAGGAACAGAAACCATGTGAAATTTATGATTTTTTTTTTTTTTTAAAGTGTTAAGACTCAACTCTTCCTGTGAATTTTACATGAAACTGAATTAAAAAGCAGTTCACAATATTTAGCAGACGTGCTAAGTTTTTCTCATTTCTTTGTTCTGTTTGTTTTTTTGTACTGTTTGGAAAAGCATGTTTATGTTATACCAGACAGCAAATTAAATGCTCACCTACATGACCTCATTCATGAAAGTAAGTCAAACTAATTTTTGAGGTAAATTAGTTACAGCACATTAGAATCCAACATAGAAAAACTCAAAATTGAAATAGATGACGCACTTTCCAAGTAAAGTAATAGAAATCAAATTAAGGCTGCTTGAAATCTAAACGGGATTTAAGCACGGGTTTACGACTTAAATTAATCCATGTTGGACGCATGCTTACAGTGCATGCATTAAACAGGAATTTGTTTTCAAAAAGGTCTATTTAGCTAAATACTGAGACAGACTATAAGCAATACGACACATTTTTGACCAGCTGCTCTGGATGGCTTCTATATGTTGTTTTACAAATGATACAATTTTGTGATCAACTCTTAATCATAACAACACAAAGTCCTAAGTTTGGGTACATTTCAAGGTCAGCAGTGTTCCTCTTTTATCCAATTAAAACTGAGTATAAATTCAGTTCTAAATCTCTACCCCATACCAGGAAAGAGCACGTAAATGTAACATACAATAAAAAATTGGTACCTGTACTGTTGGATAGCTTTGTGCCTTCAACTGCTAAATCCTGAAGTTTAAGGATACAGCTGACTCTCTACAGACTTTGATCAAACCTGGACAATGCGTTTCAAGAAAGTGTTTGGTAAATAGTAACTTAAAACAAATTTAAATTTTTCACATGTGCAACTTTCTAGCCACATAACATCTTAACAATCAAAATTTAAATATGGCAGAAAAACAAATTCTTAAGCATGTGGGTCCCAGAATCTCACCTATCCTGCTGCAAATGGTAACCAGCAATTCGCCGACTGTTTTAGAATCATCCACCATTACTGTTTTCACTGAACCATCCAACATACGTATTTTCTGAGGTCTCTGTTTCTTTTTGTACTCCAATATATCCTAGGAAATAAACACAACCATGTCTAAATGCTTTTGGAAGCCACCACAAGCCAACGCACTACCTAAGATGCCTAAAACGGGATTCCCTTCCCACTCTCCAAGCTGGATTTTTCCTTTGTTACAGTACAGGCAAACTTACTCATTTAACAAACTTGAGAAGTGTCTACTTTTAGATCTGCCAATGTAGTTTTTCAAGAATTGCCCTAAGTGGCAAGACCTAGTCAGGGCAAGATAGACCAAAGTGCCTCTTTCTGAGAAACCAAGTCCAGCATTTCAAAAGGACTGCAATGCCCTGTGGCTGTAGCAAGCTGGCCATAACATGAGCAAGTATGACCTCGCCACCTCAAGTATACGGGAGACCAACTCTAACACAAGGTCACCTCAAATATAAAGCATATAACAGAAGTTATTTTTCAACTTTCTGTTAATCATTCTGTGAAGACACTACTGACCACAGTAGCTCACAGTCACAACCTGATGCAGGAAAAAACTGACATCTGAGGCACAGCAAGGAAGAGGATTAGGTCAAGTTCAGGAGCAGACTCAAGGCCCTCCTACCCCTCCAAATGCTTAACATTCTTTCTGCTATTTAGGAAACAAGTTTTTAACAACATGGTGATGAAGGAAGCAACAGACTTGTACCATACCCCATTTCTCAGCATGTAATAATCCAGTGTTCTTCCAGCCTCCAGCCATATACCTTTTCGAGGATCATCATCTGACAAGAACAATCCATAGTCAGAAGCTGCGGAACAGAACAGACAGAGACACACTGAAAAATATCAAACCTAATAAAGCCAACATGGGGTTAAGCCTACATTATACTTATCTTCCATTCTTAATAAACTTGGGTGGAATTTTTTTTCTGTGCTTCATGAAATATTTAGTTTAGCAGCAGATAGCAGGGTACATCAGGCTTTATAGAAGACTTGAACAAAAGCTTCACTATCCCATCACATCATCACATGTCACATCTACAGTGCATTATATTTGTAACAACTTTTCTTTGAGACAACCTTTTTTAAATACTCACAGATCCTGCTTTGGAATTGACTGACCAAAAATACAAGCAAGTTTGGCCTTAACCATTGAGTACTATTTCAAGCAGCAGTTCTATTTTCAAAACACAGTTTGCTTTCAACCCTCCACAGAATGAGTTTATTATAAACTTGGGAATCTTTCTGGTAGATGATTCAGGTTTAGTATTTAAAAATATACAAGGCTTCTAGAACTATATCCACAACAAACACAGGAAAAACTTGCATCTTTTGAAGGCTAAACAATGTCAATTGATTCTTCCAGAAGTAAATGATAAAGTTTTCATTGCCACACAAAACCAAAACAAACCCAGGCTTAAGTTTCAAAGACTAAACTCCAGATACAGAAAACCAGGTATCAGGGCTGCTAATTTAAGGCCTACCCATATGCACGAAGAGTCAATACAGATTATACTTCACAAACAAACAACCATTCAGCAGCTGAGCCTGCTCTGTTTGCAGTTCTGCAGGTTAAGCTAATGCCCCTTCTCATGGCCAGCAGCGCACAGTCTGCTCCAGCAGCTCTGGGCCCTACCTCATTTGCTTTCAGCCATGTGTCAGGACCCTTTAAACAGAAAGCCAGGTAAAAATACCTACCATCTTTGGATAATATTTCATCCTTAAATGCCATGCAGAGCAATAATTTACATTTAACAGTACTTAGTTTAAACGCACGACAGCTTATGCAATTATCTAAAAGACCTTACTCTTAATAAAAGTGTAACTGACTTACAAATACACAATTTAAAAGGAAGAGTCCTTCCAAAAACAACTGAATAAGATGAAAAACTTTCCCTGCTGACCTTAATTAAAAACTCCCCTGAAAGGTCAAGCGATCTGTACATACAGCGATGTTTATGATACAGATTCAATACAGAATCACTTCTGTAAGATTTTAGAATTTGTGCCTATAAATAGGTTGTGACCTTTAGAAGCAAACAAAGTGCCTTGCACAGAGCACAGAAGTACCAAGGAAGCACAGACTGCTCTGATACTCATCTGTGGGGCATGCAGCTGGTAATGAAATAGCAGGAGCCGTGCAACTTGCACATGAAAATCATGGCCACCTTTGTGCGGGGACCAGGCTTGTGGCAGGAGTGAAATGTGCATGGCTGACAGCCATAAGTGCATTTGCTGTTGTGCAGAACCAGTTTATCAACTGTACTGCACTACTGTGAGTCTTCTGAACTAACAGGCAAACACACACACTTTAACAACCACCAAGACAGGGAAAGGATTTGCCAGAAACATTTCTGTTCATCACTCAACTTCATAAGGCTTTTTGAAGTTTGTAATTGCACTGCAATCACAAATAAAGGAAAAGCCCTACTATAAAATCTGAGAACTCCTTGGCTTTTCTTTGAGGTTCATGATGTTCAGGGATATTTATCACTCAACGTCTCTGAATTCAACAGCTGTCTGCAAGCTCTGCTTGAGAGACCAGCATGGTAAAAACGCACACCTTTTATCTGAAAACTGAAGCTCTGCAACTAGACTTCCAAAAGACTCCTGCAAAGCAGAAGCAATTCTGAGTAATAGTAATGGAGTCCATTACTAGCAAGTTTCTCTAACACTTCAGACAAGATTTTTGAAACAGCTGTAAAGGTTGAGAGCTTAAACCTCAAACAACCTGCTTTAAGAATTACATTCCAGTAGCATTATATACAGCACAGCACCAAAGGGCTGTGAAGTATCTGAATTTTTTGACAACTTTGGCTATGTTAAAACCAGACCTTTTGTCCATGGTATTTCCCAGCCTGCGTTCACCTAATTTGCTCAATAGGTACAGTTACATTTGATTATCATGTAGCATCATGGTGACTATGGTATGCACAGCATGGTGATGATTTTAGTTATTAACCAGTTTCAAACATTTCTCTCTGCACATTTTGGAGGGATCCAGCTGCTCTTTTGTAAGTCGTGTTGTCTCTTCCTTTGCTGAGGCACAAAATAAGTCTGTCCAGGTTTTCTTAGAAAACATTGCCAGAAACAGTGCTTTAAGTAGGTAATACCAAAAAATTGCTCTCCAAGCAGGAGAGCAATTTCTCATCTTTTAGGCAAACAAGATATTTATTTAAGTAGTCAAAATTTCACAAAAAACATCCATTGTGGGAAAACTTCTGTCAGGACAAAAGGAAGAAAAACAACTCAGCTAGTTTCTGTCACTTAAAAATCTGTTTGCACTTGTTTTCTTTCACTCCAGAGCCTTACAATTTAAATAAAAAACAAAAAACCAAAAAAGCAGGAACAGGACAAAGTAAAAAACCCCCACGGATTTATGTCCATTTTCAGTTCAGCCAGTGAACTGACTTAGGGACAAATTCAGGAACTCACCTTGCCCTGTTTGAGCCTCTGGCACTCGCTCACGAATAACTCTACAGGCATCATACACGGCAGTGGATGGTTCAAACTGCATCGTCTTCACCACATTGCACTGACGGACACAGATCTTCAAGGAAAGGGCTACCATGGTGCCAAGTCACTTGCAAGTTCCTACTAAAGTACCTGAAAAAACAGTAATAGCATTGTTGCTTACAGTTTTCAATTTAAAACTTTAATATACTCAGCTTTTCATTAAACAAATGAAACTAGTTCAGTAGAATTAGACTTATTCAAATGAACTTCTATATAAAGTCTCATTAGTATCATCAAGCTAGAAGCTATCCAAAACATGTATTTTTCTTGGTATAATGGAAATTAATTTTTCAAAATCTTGTGTACACATACTAAATGTTCATACTTCCTTTGAGGTAGGTTGCATAGAAAAACAATACACTTATTGGGAATATTGCCAACATATTTACTGCTGGTGGAAAATTATTTTTCTCTCACCACACATTTTTATTAGACCATTTAGACTAGCTGGTAACCAACAGCTTAAAATAACTGCTTCATCAAAAATAGGATTTTCTTAGCACATAACTACTCTTCCCTGAAGATTCTGAAGTGTGCAATACAGTGTTAACGGTTTTTCTCAAGTCTCCGCATAGATCTGCTAGATGTTTTTAGCCTGTTGCACAGCTACAGAAAGCTTCAAGAACGAGTTATTTTTCATTTCAGTTCTATTTCAGAAACTACACCAAATTTGACAGCACTTTTTTACAGAAACAGGAAGTTACAGATGCTTTTTGTATTGTTTCATTTTGTAGACAGTCTGGGTTTTGTCTCCGGTGCCTTCCCTTGCTGTTTTAGCAGTTCAAACCACTCTTCCATCACTAGACTTTCCACAACGATCTCCAAGAACTCTTCAGAACTTAAATCCTTTCCCCATAAATATAGAATGCACTAGAATCCCCAAATAATTTCTGCATAAATTTATGCATATGTTTTTAAATAGGAGATTCCCAAGGGGTCCTGCTGACTAACTTGCAGAGATGGAAGTCTGTTTTCCTCAAGTTCAGGGCCTGACTTTACTCTTCATCTGACCCATATCCCTCACAACTGCCAACCCTACCAGTGCCTGGTGACTGCAGGCCAGACTGCCCCCAACCCTGGCATTCCCAGTTAGCTCCCGCTGGTCAGCAGCAGGTCCAGTACTGCATTCACTCCGGAAGGGCTGTCTATTACCTGCCGTAAGAGGTTACCCTGCATGCACTCCCTGAGTCTCCTGGATTGCCTACAGCTCATGGTGCTACTTTTCCAGCAGCTGCAGGAGTGGATGAAGGCCCCCAGCAGGACGAGGGCCTGTAATGCCTCCTGTTGCTGGAGCCAGCACTTTGTCAATAGGCTCCCCTGGATCGGGCGGCCCGCAGCAGACACCAGCTACGAGGTTCCCTTTGTTGCCTCAGACCCTGCAGGCTTTCAACCTGCTCATGGCTGTTCTTCAGGGACAGCTCTTGGCACCCTCTCCCTCTCCTGATGTAGAGGGTAACACCTCCCCCTCTCCTTCTCTCCTCTCCCTTCTGAACCGCCGGTAGCCATCGAGAGCCACACCCCAGCCATGGGATTCACCTCACCGGGTTTCAGTAAAGGCAACCAGGCCATAGCTTTCTAGCAGCAAGGTGTATTCCTGGTAGTGTGACACAAGGCTGTACTGGCTAATTGAAAAACAAGCAGAGGTCCTGTTTCTTAGAGAACGTTCTTTTAAAAGTACATTGCTTAGGTTTTCAGCTTGTTAATATTTTCACTCTGTGATCGTGCACCACATAAACCATAAACACGTGTGTCAGAAGGAACCTCAAAAGGCAGCCTAGCACAGTGCCTCACATTGCAAAATGATGCATCCCTATGCTGTGCCTGCCAGATGCTCATTTAAGCCATTCTGACGAAGCTCCATCAAAATGGAGTCCACAACATCAACAGGTAAACTGCTCCATTTTTATTTTTCTTTTTACCATTTCTACATTTTGGATGGTTCTCCCTCACACTAGTTTTCAACTTAGGTTCTCCACTCTGCAAAAGAATATTTTTCCCCTTCCCTACATAAACAGACATGCAAATTTATCCCTGACATCTTTAATGCACTTTAACAAGTTGGGAAGCTGTTACTGTCTCCTCCCGCTGCCACTCTTTTTTTTTCCAGGGTCAAATTCAACTCAAAGAGGGAAGGACCTAAATACATCAGTGGTCTGGTTTCCTTCAGTTTAGTGCTCTTGGTTTCAGAGACACCAAAGGATGCTTCATCTGAAAAAGAGCTTATGAAAAGAGCTCATGACTAATCAGCTTCCTCCAAAACTGGGTTCTCAAACTCAAGAGAAAGGTTTTCATTTGCCTCCTCCAGATTATCCTCAGGCTCTAAATCTCTGCGCTTGGCTTTCAGTAATAGACAGGACAGGCAGTTTCTATCTCCTGGGTAACAGCCAGAACAGGACAGCTGTTTTTTCTCAAAAGAACTAAGAACTTGGTCAAGAAAAAGGGCTGAGATCACAGAGAAAAACAAGGGGAAAATATCTTCCATGCTCCCTTTATCTTCTATACATTGATTCATACCACATTTAAATATTTCTCTGTGCAAGTAATGGACTCCATGCTTCACCCAAAATCACTCAGTCTGTGGAATGGCTGACCAAAAGTTAAAAGGATCCTGGATATTAAGAGAATTTTACATTAAATGGTTTGCCTGGTACTGTCTAATTCTCTGCAAGTAATGAAGTAGGAAATTTCTAAATCAGACTGTGACTGATCTGTGCTTGTAAGGTGGGAGACTGGAATAATAAATTATGGATCTGACAGCTTTGGGAGAGACAGCAGCAGCTTCGAGCTCTTAAAAAAGCCACAGATGATAACTCAGAGAACCCAGTGCCTGCAGATACATATCAGAGTGTCTATGTCAAGGCCTCGAGCTGAACCATCACAGTGCTCATGTTTTGGAAAATCTGAACAAAACAAAATTCTAACCAGTGCTTGAATTAAAATGAGCAGGCCTCGGTGTGCTCACAGAGATACCTTGCCAGGAAAGCAAACAAGCACAAGCATTTCAAACACATATTATCCAAGATAGTAAGATATTATCCCAAGATGTTATCAAGTACTGAAAAGCAAAACAAGAATGAGGCAGCAGTAAGTAACTTCAAGCTGGAGGAACGTGTGCCTCTGGGTTAAGGAGTGATTATACACGATTAGCCAGAACATCTATGGCAGGAGCATAGGACCCTCCAGCACAGGAGCAGGAGGGAAACACTGTCCCAGCTGGGTCACCACGGGCTCTGGTTCCTGTACCTCGACAGGACAAAGCTTGAGCAGAGCAGACACCTCCACTCCATCTCCCCAGCCTTTCTGCAAGCCTCAGCTGAGTTACTGCATCCTTCTCCAAAGCTCCCTGCCTGGACACATTCACACTACAGCTGTTACTATTAAATTACAAAAGGTGTGGGCTTAGAAGCAGATACATACTCCATGAACTGTTAAAATATTTTTCTTTAATAATTTCTCTTGTTAAAGAAGCTTCCTGAAATTCTAAGGACTAATATTTACAAAACTAAACATCTGTTCCTATCTTGTAAAGTAGGTCTTTTCAGTGAAACAATTTGAACATTAAATACAAAAAAATGTTCTTTGATGAAACAATTATACATATTAAAAGATCTTAAGTCTATTTTCCCTGAAATGAAATAAATCTGTAAAGTGCCTATCGCAAGTCAAAAACTAATAATTCAAACAAAAGCTCCAATATGTTTTTTGAGAAATGTCCCCAAATTAACAGGAAGAAAGTTGATGCCAAAACACACCCACCCTTAATTTCCACTGAAAATTAATTTAAAATTGCTTTTCCTCTTTGTGTCATTCAAGAGGAGCAAAACAGAACTAACCAACACCTAGCAGGAGTGCCAAAGCTGAGTAACAAATGAATTTGTTTATATCCTACTGCACCTCTTCCTCTGTCAGTCCCAAAAGTAATTTCTAGAAAAGTTTTTTCTAACTAAAGAGTAATTTCTACACACTGTGTTACCATAGTAAATGAACAGCTTTTGCATGGATTTACTCTCAAACTTCCTTGTCCCACTTCTGCTTCACCGACAAATGGCTTTCCCAACCAGCTCCTTACAAAGCCTTCTGTAACAGTACGCAAAAATGAGTTGTCTGCTGTTTGTGAATGTGTCTAAGTTAAAATGTTAAAAGCACTGAGACGGATGACACACATATGATCAAGCTCAGACTTGCCCTAGTTAGAAAGCTTCCATGATTTTTTGTCAGGCTCATTAAGCGAGTACTAAATCAGCGTAGGATCCAACTCTACACTACTGAAAACTTCACAAGTCAAATCAATACTCCGAATGTGAGCCTCAGGTAATGCACAAAACACGTCTCCATTCCACAATATCTTGCTGAGATAACTAACATAATAAAACTACAATTACAGAAATTTCAGAAAAGATTACCCAAGAAACTAAATTGTACCTGAGAGCCCAGCTCTGCTAGACTGGGAAGGTGGCACTGACATTACAATTACCTCATCAGCTGCTGTACACAGAGACAGACCAAGGCAAGGGGCAGCAGAGTTATCTCAAGAAGCATTTTACAAGGCATCTCAAGAGACATGTAACATAAGGTAAATGCCTGTTTCTCCAAATACTGACAACGACAGAAGCTTGCATCACATAATTTCAACAGGAATCAACTATCATCAAGCCAAAAGCATTAAATAAAACAGCAGAATAAAGATGCATGGGAGAAAGGGGATTTAGAGGGGGGACCAGTTAGTGCACACTGACCTCCCTGATCATTCACCTACTCATCTGGCTTAATTCCTACCCTCATATCTGTGGTGTCTGAGCTGCTGAAGCCATGACTTTATCTGTGTATTTTGAACTGCAATGCTAAGCAAACAGAGAATGCAAAATGTCAGCTCAATGCTATGAGGGTATGAGCTTTTCTTTGCCTTTCACATCCTTGCCAATAGAGTGTTGAGGTAACACATAGCCCCAAACCACCTGCATTTCAAAACCAGGCAAAGGTTTGAACACCAACACTGCCAAACATGGACCACACCCACCCAGTCAAAGGAAAGTTGTCACTGCCAGTGCTATGGTTAAAAGCAAAACTCTGCCATGGTTTAGTAAAGGTCTGTCTCCCTGGAGATATTTCTTAACTGGTTCATTTAAGCTTGAGCAAACACAAATCTAGGTCATGAGACTGTCACAGCCTAAAAGCCTGTATGTGTACATGCTAGTAGAGGCTATGTATTTTTATACTAGACTAACTTTGTAACAAAATCCAGTGGAACAGAAGACCAACAATACAGGACACATGACATTTTCTGTTGTGCACAGACGCTGAACATCTAATTCCAAAGTTATGAACGCAAATGAAAGCGTCATCCTTCAAAAATCGAGGATAGTGGAGCCAGGAAGCAGGCAACACACAGGTGACTGCACAGGCATAGAGAGTAACAACACCCATTTTACTATAAACTCACAACGGCATCTATGTCAGCATCTTATCATACAGGAGGTGACACTGCAGCTTTCAAGGAGCCCTCTCTTTAGTGCTCCATCACTGTCAATTTGTAACTCATTTATCCCACAATGCTCTTAACGGTGCTTAAGGGCTGTCATTAATAGGCTTGCTTAGAAGACTAAGCTGATTCTCCACCAGAGCACAGTATAGGAGCCAAACTACCATCCGTGGGTTGTATGCCTGAAATGTATGCCCACACGTCACAGCAAGGCCATCATCAACACCTTGCTGGACAAAACACTGTGAAGATGTCATCACTGGTCAGTCCCACTCCACTGGGAACGGTGTTGAGGTGCTTTCAGGGATAACTATCACCTACGCACAGATATCGCACTTGTAAACACGGGACTGGAAGCTGTGTCTTGTCAGTAAGGTTACAATCACTTCTTGTGGTGAGAAAGGAAACAAAACAATATCTCATTTTGCCTCTAATTAGCTCAAAGATGAAGGCAAGTGCAGTAAACCAATAGAGAAAAGTTGATGTTCTAAATGGGCAGTAAGTACAAAGATATGAACTTGGAGAATCCAGAAGTAGCCTGACAACCTCAGACACCACACGATGTCTGGGGTGGCTAATCAGAGCTCTTGAAGCTTGAACAAGCAAGCAAAAAAGCATAACCCTTCCTTTCATCAGTCCGAATACAAGGAACTTAACACTGAACAGCACTACACGTTGTTTATTCTGTTTGCAAGTATGCACAGACAGTTAAAACGCATGAACTCTTACACGCTCCCCTGCCCCAAGAAAATCCCTGCTCAACCACTGTGGTTGTATACAAACACCACACAAGCAGATAAGCAAGTTTACCTTAAAAACCTACAGGAACCTCAGGGAAAATTCACTGCATTTATCTGTAGCATGCAGTACGAAATTTTACAAACAAACTATTTGGAAAAAAAACCCCACAGCAAAACAAAGATGAACCAGGGCAAGCTTTGAAAGGCTACTATGAAAGCAGGCTGTAATTACTAGTAAGCATTAACAGATACCATTCTCAGTTCACACTTTATAGTCATACAGCAACAGCATCTATTCTGCTAAGAACCCAGCAAGGAAGCTCCCTCAAGCAGAATTATGTAAGAGACCAAAATATTTGGGCATGATTAAGAGTTGTTTATAGGACAGTCAGATTATTAGTAATTCAACTTCAGCTTGCTTTTTAAGTCAAAAGGCATATTTGCAAACTAACTTACTTGTATGCTTGCTTTCAAAAGGAAGTAGGAATTACAAGGAACTACAGGAGGAATGTCACTTTCCCAAACAGAGCTGAAACAGCTTATAGGTAAGATAAGCAAAGAGCTTGACTAGAGCTAGTTGTAACACAGAAATCACAAGCCTCAGGAGCAAGAGCCTCCACTACAGCACTCAATGACATGTCTTTGAAAAGGCCTTCCAGGCTTTTGTTCCTATTTTGCAAGAACACTGCAAGAGAAAACCAAAACCAGAAACACAAGTTTCTGTAAAAATCAGAAGTGAATCACATCCTTTGGCTAGGTTCCTGTCCCAGAGTCCTTGGGAGGACAGTAGTAAATATATGCACAGACTATTGCTAAAATAGTATCTGATGTATAGAAGACATTTTTATTTGGTGTGGGTTTGGTTGAGAGCTTTTTTTCCTCTTTTTAAAGGGTTTGTTGTTGGGTTTTGGAGGGGTGCTTTGTTTTTTTAAACCCAGCTCCTGTAAGGTTAATCTAGGTCCATCTCAAGCACTGCAACTTGCTTACAGTAGGATATATTCTTGTATGCTTATACAGCTTCAAATATACTTTGTGATCTGTAGTACCTAGGTAAATTATAGGATAAGAAAAATAAATAAAGATTCAAAATACTTCCTATTCTGCGGAAAAGTTCAGCTAGCAGAAAACTGATTTTCCAAAGCAGCAGATGTGACTATTTCTAAATAAACCTATTCTAAAACCTATAGAATAGGTTTAACTACAAAGTGGGCTGTTAACACAGTTCTGTATATTCACACTATTTTCAACTGCTTAAATACTGTAATGTTTTGAAGGACAATTTTAAAGCTTTTATGTTGAAGTTAGAACCTCTGAGCACGCTCACTTCAATGGTTTTTTTTTTTCCCATTGAATTAATTGAAGCCACCACTTGAACTTCTGAGCTCCACCTGCCATTCTTGGGAGGCACCACAAAGTCGGATGTAAAAAACCACCCAGAGTTCTTACTTGAGTCATTTAATGACACAGCTAGGATATGACCTCTTGGGTTCACCTACTGTGGTCTAACTATTACTCTGCATTTTCTATTTGTCTTCTTTTTTAAGTGACATGTTTTGGCAGAGAAACAGTATTGCAGAGTCCCAGATAAACTGTCATGGTAAATCACATGGGGATTCTTCTTTTGCTTTCCTTCCACCCGCCCGAACATCATCTGATGCTGCCCAGGAACTTTTTGATCATTTTCTTTATGAAGAACAGCAGTCAACAGTTACCTCATACACTTCCACTTGATTATCTCCCTTAGGGAACATGAAGGCAACTAACAGGCTGCTCGAGTTTCTTACAGGTTTTATAACCAACCTTCTTTATTTGTTACAGAAGCTGAACTATTTCATAACATAAAATCCACTTAGCTACTGAAATCACTGAAGTAAGTCCACATTGATCATTTTGATCAGCATTGCCATCCAGAATTAGATGGGGTTGCTGAGTCTTCAGAAACAGCTTTGCTGCATAGAAGAAGATTAGTGAAGCTCAAATACTATAATTTTTTTGCCAGTCCTGTGGGGTTTATATGGAATGGTTCTCTGCTCTCATTGATTCCATCTGAAACGGTGGACTTAACAGGCACTGAAATTGCTCTCAGTAGGTTTTGATCCATTTGTCCCAAAAATCAATTAATACAATTATTTAAAGCAGATCACTTAAATAGGAATTGAGACAGAATAAAATAAATATTTTATAAATGTTATTTGAATGAATGCAACTGTAGTCTAGCAAGTCAGCATTCCACTTATTTAAGCAAACCCAGAAGGACATGGAAGAGTTCACACAACTGGTGGTCATGCTGGCAACCAAACCATAATCTCCACGATAAGCCTCATCTGTTCATCTAGAATCTTCGCAAATTGAGGGTGAAGGCAAAGGGATTTCTGACTTGGAAAATCGTTATTTCTTGCAGGCCCATTTGAAAAGCAGGAGGCTTGGTAAAGAGCTCAGTCATTTAGTGAAAATTCAGGTTGACAGTTTAGAGACTGACTGTCATTTATATTAGGGAAAGCATGGCAAAGTGGGCCCCAGTCAAAAAGTCACAGCTACTCTTTAGGCAAGCTAACCCAATTCTTCTCTGTTCAAGTACACAGAATGCAGTAAAATCCCTTCTATGTTAAAACAGCCACATACAGAAAAATTTAGTGCACTTCAAAATCACATAGTTCAAGACAAATCCAAATGGTAGCTTGAGCTACCATTTTTATTTAAAACTTCAGGATCTGAGTTTGTCAGGAATAAAAATTCTAGCAAAACAACTGTCACAGAAAATACTCATTTCCATAGTGGTTTTTTGTCCCAAGACAGTGATTTCAGCAAACAAACAAACCAACCAACCAAATAAAAAGGCAGCTAAGGGAATAGTGAATACTATCTGTATTTCCCACCAGAATATAAATCCAGAACTCCTCATAGCAGTACAAATCCCCACCACCCCAAATGCTCAGCATGCAGCCTAAAGCTGACTTCAATAATACACTATGTATAAATATAAAACAGCATCAGATACTGATGATTCTGGTCTTCTCATTGAACCCCACCATTACATGCTATTTATACAAGTCTGATACATATCACTGTTACAATAATAAAATATTGGTCAAAAAGTAAAGAAAAACATTCTGCTGATAGACCACTGTGAAAAGTCAGTAAGAACTGAAGAATAGGTGAGTATGTTCAGTAAAGACAAAATCTTACGGTTTTCTGAGGTAAAAATATGATCATTTAAGAAGCTACTACATGCTAATACAGGATTAAAGAAAATCATAATTAAGAATCAGACTGTATCAGAACACATATAAAGAAGCCTTATGGTACACCCAACTCTAAAAGGATTACTAATGTTTCTAATACTTTAGGTTTTTGATTTTCTGATCTGTACAGATAATATTTTATAGAGTCATTTCCTTGCTTAGGGACCTCTTACTGTGACTAACATCAAGTATTATTGTAGTTTTTCAACAACTAACAGACCTTTTGGCCAGTCATTTCCAGTGTTGTCTAAACTTGTGTAAACAGAACTCTGCTGCCATCATGGACATCTCTCTTGGAAATAGAATTAAGCACAGAACAAATGAAACATGAGTAAAATTACCCAGCTGACACCAAGCCCAAACTAGGCTAAGACAAAAAAAGCCCAGAGGTTAAAACTGGAAGAGTCAACATCAACCTAACAATCAAACTGGCAGCAGCACTTTTGACAGAATTTGTTGCAAGCAAAATGATTCTCTGTTGGAATCCTAATATGAACCACAGAACATATGGTTATGGGCCTGGAGTCAAAATGAAAAATAACTCTGAGTGCTTCCCACAGATATTTTTCAGACTTGAAGATACATTTTTGGTGTCACTTATGCAGTGTCACCAGTGTTGAAATTGAACATAAATTTTTCCTTGCAGAAACAACTGGACAAGAACAGTGATCCTACTGATTCAACCCAACCCAACATCTTTTTGGCACAAAATGTTATTGAAGAGGCCTGAGACAGGAATCACAGCATGGAGTTTTTAGCAGCAAAGGTACATGACAACTCACTGGAAATAACTGGCCAAAGAGACACTTGCAATAACAATCTTGAAAAGCCATCGAGTGAACCATGTAAACTATTATATGCAATTCCTCTCTGAATCTTTCAATATTGCTGTTCGAAGTTCCATAAAGAGGCAGATTGTCCAGGATCAGATGGTGAATCAAGTCCACCAGAACAATTTACTTCATGGCACTTCTTCAACCCTTGCTTTACATGGTTATATGCACTGGAACTACCCCCCAGGCAGCTGAGCTGGATTCTTGAAACAAAACGCAGCATGTTAGAAGCCAAGACATTGGACACTGCTTAAGATCAGTAAGAACACCTGTGAATGTGAAGTGTTTTTTGAAACTCGAACTATTACTCTCTTAATCTCCTACAGCAAGCAGACTAAACAAGCTTTAGAAAATCTAAGTACACAAAACAAGTAAGAGGAGCAACCCATATCAACTCAAACAGTTCAACAGGTTGGGGTTTTTTCCCATCAGCATCAGGTAAATTCACTACTTTAGCACACTTTTTGCCTAATAATACCTACTGGAGAATTCAAAACAAAGCCAAGCACTACTTAAATATAAATTATAATTAATTCAGTTATGTTTCTACCCCTTAAACACTTGGGTCTCTATCCCATCTACTGTAGTATTATCCAGACAATTTTTTCTCACAAGCAATCACAATTTGGTATCAACACGCGATTAATACAATTTTTAAGAACTCATCATTCTTTATGAATTTTCATGTCACGGAGATAAAAGGGTTTACAGAAAAATAATAAAAATTTTAAGAGCTGAATGTCAGTGACAACAGCAGTCCTAATCCAACATACATCCCTCATTAGAAAGGTGGTCACATGGAACTGTCATCATGATCCTGGAGAACCACAGGCAACCATTTGCACCGTCTGAGTTGTAGACTGTGTGTATTCATAAAACATGCCAAACAGAAAAACAGTAGATGATGCAATCTCCTCCCAGTGGGTTTAAGTAGCTACTAAAAAAATGCTTTTCTTACTCTTCCAACCTCCATCACCTACTTGAGATTTACCAACCATAGTTTACAATATTTAGAATATCAATGCTTTGGCTGATGCTACTGCAGCAAGGTTGAATGAGCTTAGTGCATGATCCTTTCATTTCCTGATGCCAGCACCTGAACAGCACCTGAAGGGAAGGAGCAACAAGGTGTCTCAAAACTTAACCATTTCATGCCATCTGAAAGGCCAGCTATAAATATTTTTGAACCTCAGGTTCTGGCAGAGATGTCAGACTCTGCTTTTTGATTACTAAATGATTTTTTATTAAATAAGAACACTTCTTCCAACAGAAGAAACAAACAGGGAATGGCTAGTCTAAAGAACTTTGAGTACAGCCTACAGAGAGGTAAAGAGGAAAAAAAAAAGAGTAGTAGAGGAAAGGAAAAAGACCTATAGCAATAGACTGCAGAAGGCTCAGTTACTACCAGAATCAGCAACACTCATGAAAACAGAAAAGCTGAGCAANAGGAAAGGAAAAAGACCTATAGCAATAGACTGCAGAAGGCTCAGTTACTACCAGAATCAGCAACACTCATGAAAACAGAAAAGCTGAGCAAGAACAGTGTGCTTTGCACCCATCAAATCAACATCTGTGTCACAGCCACAAAACAGGACAACACAGAGACTGAGCTCCAGCTTTAAGGGTATCCCATACCCCCAAGGGAAAAGCTCATAACTACTGGATAAAGAAGGACAGAAATCCAAAGTGTCATCCTTATAAAAATTTATGAACAGGGTTAAGTTCAAGAAAAACCTAAATTTCTGAAGGGAACAGGTTTGAACCCCAAAACATCCACTACTTCTGCAACAGAGACAGAGAAACAAAGAAATCATGAAACACAGCTGAACTTCTATCAGGGTGGAACAGTGTATGCAAACATTACATGTCCATTAGATTATACTTAGCCTAGTACACTGCCAACTGTGTGCTAATCTAAAGTCAAACCTCCTCCTACACCAAATGTGCTCAGAAAGAGCACATCTTACCAGTAAGCTCAAAGTCAGCTTGGCAGACTTCAAATGGTTGAAGCTTAATTCAGATATTTTGTTACTGTTCTTAGCAAAGCCTATTTCAAGATGTACCTAAAACACCTTCATTTAACCTTGTCTTTAGACATATCTGATATAAACTGACACGCTGCTTTAATTATAGGCTGCTGTGAAAGTTCACTAAAGACATTTTTCAAACATGGAGAATCGCAGGACAAAATTCCATTAGTGACCTTTCAGTATTTCAAGCACCATTTCCAGATGAGCAGTCAAAGCCAGAGACACATTTAGAACAGTAATGTGGACAAGGTCAAAGTAACTCCAACAGATTAAGAACACAGAGTGAGATTTATCAACATTTTGCCCAAAGCCAATTTTACCACTTTGTGACATTCTCTTCTGAGAGCATTACAGTACAGAAATGGTAATTTATCTGTGAAGTTATTCCAGTAACGATTTTTCCTTGTTCTTTTTGCCACCTCTTACATGTATTCAGATGAAAGAGTTAAGTCATCTTCTCAGCTATTTATTTCATACCAATGAAAGGCATGGCCCTTTTTCCTAAGGCTTAGAGAAATCACTTATTACACGATCATATTCTCCAGTCTCCCTGGCAACTGTTTCAAAACAGTCAATGTCTCTCATGGTTAGGTTAATCTCCAGGCTGTTAATTACAGTATTTACTTGGCACTTCAATATTCCTACATCACATTTATTTTTCAGCTGAATTTCCCTCTTCATAAACACAGCCACAGAAGTATATATTTCACATACTCTCTAAAGAAAATTTTATACTAATACATACAACCTTTTAAATTACTGTAGGTTTTATGTTATTATATGCATAACAAAGACAATTAAATAGGACCTTACCTCAAAATTAAACTTCATTTAATAGAAAATAGGTTTGTCTGAAAGTACTGTTTGATCACATGGAAGGCTTCCAGTAACCAGATCTGTAACACAAGATACAAACAAGTTACTTTCTTATCCCCAGTCCATTAATTTCTATTTTTCAAGCACACCTTCTCTGTCAACACACTGGAAAGAAAACAACTCAGGAAGTTATAAGTTTCCTTTTCCCTTTAGGAGTCAGAATTCGCATTGCCAAAATGTCTTTGTGTTCAAGAAAATTCAGTCCAGGCTTCTAAAAGACTCACACATACGAGCTCATAAGAAATGAATTCTTGAGTTTTTACAGGTAAACATTTTGAAACTGCCTAGTCAATTATGAAAACACTTGTAGCACAAGTCTGGGTGTTAACATAAATTAAACAATCATACGGACTTCTCGAAGCCATTCATTTTGCATTAACTGTGCTTTTCCATCGTTTACTGTTCCTGTGTGGAATAACAGTCTAAAGCACCACAGCTCCGGCCTCTCTGGGCAATCTCCCTTCTGAAAGTATGATTGCAAAAAAAGGTAAAAACAGTTTTGTTTCTAAAAGATGACAAGCTCTGTTTCAAGGCTTTGGCTGTTTTGAGGAGGTGGGTTTTCTTGTTTGGATATTTTCAGGTTTTGTTTACTACACTTCGTTTTCTTTTTTCCCCCCTAGCTGTCTTAGGATTATTTGTCAGTTTTTATTCTAAACAAAAGCTATCATAGTGGTTTAATAATCATGAGGATGGGCAAATCAGTTTGCACACAAGCCATTCAGCAATCCTGAACCCCTACAGTGCTCCAAAACAAACACCAGCTTCTCTCCAAGTATTTCCAAACACCTCCAGGCACAGTATCCTCCAGGCCTAGGTCTTGCTGCTAGGAAAGGCTTGTGTTCCATGTGTGCAGTTATGGAAAGCTCTCATCCCACTTTTAGATCTCTTGGACAACCTAAAGCTCCAAATGAAGTTTTGATCCACAGCAGCTATCCAAATTTCAAACCAGTTAATGCATCAATTTAGAACGATCAGGACGTTAAAGAATAAAGCTACACATGCATACAGCTACGTAGTAGGGAATACCTTTTAGCTGAGAAAAGCTCACAGCAACAATTCTTGCAAATTTTAACCGACCAAAGCTGGCAAAAATATTTCTGATAGAACAAATTCATTACTGAATGTTTTTCTTGTCTTGGTTGGTTAGAAAAGTGACTTTTTTCTTTCAGTGGACTTTTAAGCAACATCAGCTCTATGCCAACACAACTATTAACTGCAGGTTAACAGATTTAATGCAGGTCAGAGTAAATGCAGCATACTTAAGACAATTATTTCAGCACCCAATGGATCGCCTGCATCTGCATTAAAATTGGCAATGCAGGGGTTTGCTACTTTGAAATTCAGATCCCTGATCACACTCATCCAACTTCTCAATGCCTGCCAAGTCTCCAGTAATGCACAAGTAATGTACAATTACGTCTAATTAAAGGTATGCCAGCAGCCTGCACCTCATGGGTTTCCTGCTAAAAGTTAAGGTCAGGATAAAAGCGAGTTCATCACACAGAACATCTGCATATCTGATTCATCCCTCAGGTGGCTGTATCAGTGCATAAGGGATTGATCTGCAAGGCAAGTATCTGTATTACAGTAACATGACAAATTCCTGTTCAGTACAGCCCATAAACTCACCAGCCACCCTACTTCCTGCACATCACTACATCCTTCTCCAATCTTGCATATATTTTCAAGTTCTAAAATACCTTTCAAGTGCAGTTGTGAAGTAGTTCAGTCACTTGCAACTGCTACCTTTGTTTTCAGTCCTTTGTTAACAAAGACACCAGAAGCCCTTTCAAGTCCCCACGTTCTGTAAGCACAAAGCAGCAGCTGGAGGCATCTTCACCTCTACTCAGATCCACCATCAATGAAGGCTGACAGTTTCTGGACTTGTATCAAAAACTGAATGCCTGTGGAACATACCACATCTAGCAAAGAACAAAACCAGATGTAGCAGAGGATGAAGTGACCATCCCAATATTGCTTCTTTCTAGTTGCACCGCACAAACGCCCTCAGATACACAATTCAATACACATTGTTACCATCATGGTGATTTAAATAGTTGTGAAACTGCTTTGAAATTTGCTCTTTTCAAATGCAGTTCTAAACCAGAATCACTGATTAAAAAAAAAGAAAAAAAAAAATCATGCAAACACAAAAGAAACCACCCCAATAGTTTTTTTTTTTCAAGCTGTACACCAAACACGAGGAACTATAAATTTATTTTTCTGTAGTTTATCAGGAGGGTCTATCTACTTACTTAAGTGTTAATGAGACTGGGAAGTAAGGAGGTAAAGCAACTGCTGCCTTAGCATTTTACATCAAGGGAAGAAACAAAATTCATTTGCACATACTACCAGAGTAACTCAATGAATAGAATACCATGTTTCAAAATGACAAATTAATTTTAAATAGTAGATTTTAAGTCATCAAAATACTTAAGGGTAGAAATATGAATGTATCTTGTGGAGTCTGAGGAAAACAAAAGTTGCTTGTACTATGATATACCTTAAGACTAGCTGGAACAAATGTGACTGTGGAAACAACACTCATTTTTCAAGTGGGTTAATTACTGCTGAAGCAGCCATATATTTTTTTTACTTATCACCAGGGAGCTAAAGAGACCCTAAAAAAACTATTAAATCACTGTTTGTTTATTCTATTGTCCTCACTTCCTGGAATGTAGTCAGAGATGGAACTAGACTGCCCAAAAGCCCAGTCAGCAAAGCAGCTGCCCTGAACCTGGGATTTGTTTACAATCTGTTGGAGGGTGGGAGCAATGAGTGCATAAAGCACCTAATTCCAGAAGTTTACACAGGGCGTTCTGAATATTTTGAGTATTTCTTAGCAGTAGCGCCCTGCTCCCCCCTCCTCTTCCTTTTTTTTCCTTAGCTGCAGCTACATTTCTATGAAATGCTTTTAGTTCAAATGCTAGTGATGTTATTTACAGAACAAGGAAGCTGAATAAAGAAAAGCACTGAAGTAGAATGTACTTTCTCAATTCTACGGCAGATTCCTACACTATGAATTAGAAGCAAATTACAGTTTTGCCTTTACAGATATTTCCTAGGTATTCTGCATTCTCTAAGTTCTCGGTGAAAACAGCTGAATTCAGTAGCATTTGGATTACAGGCTCGCTGAGATTAAACAGGTAAATTCCAGCATCAACTCATACTACATTTTCTGAATGTGGAAGATGTTTCTGCCCATGTATTTCCTTTGGGTTTACGATGTGTATTTTTCCTACGCTGTGTTTTGTGGGGTGTTCTTTTTGTTTGTTTGTGCGGGTTTGGGGTTTTTTTAACCATAACCAAATCCAAATCTATGGTCCATTACACAGGATATGTTTTAATCCTGTTTGCATTTACCATTCACCTTTACCGTATCACCTCTGCTAAATGAATCTGCTAATAGCTTAATATTTTAAAGCTACAGACAGGAGAATAGTTACTTTGGGACACTGGGAAGTCTAGTTTAGGACATCTGGAACATTGGGAAACTTACTTCTATGATCAAGTTCCAAACTCTGTTCCTTGCATATAATAAAGGTACTGGTACTAATTTAGACGTTCTGTAGTGTGTGACTTCTTCAAATTCTAGTTCCTCCTTACCTGTCTCTGTTACTTGCTTCAAGACTACTTCATAAACTATCACAACTCACCTAGTACAAGGTTTTCTGCATTTAGGCAAATTTGACTACTCCCCAAATGAAACTATACTCTCAAATACAATTCTTCCCTACCTGGCACCAAATGTTATTCCTTAAAAACTGTAAGGTTCTTTAAAGTGGTGGTTCAAGCCAGACTTTCTGGGAACCTCACAGATGGTGGTAGCTCATCCCTGCATTGGACTGCCAAAACTCAGCTTTCAGCCCCTCAGGACCTATCATTGCTTCACTCTTACCAGATCTTAACTACTGTTTTTCTGCTTCTGTTTATCAATCCTTAAAACAACCTGCACATGTGCGACAATAGTTTTGAGGAAGTCTGACAAGGTATAACAAGTAAATTCTGCAACGCAAGAGCAAAGTATGGCATTAATTTCCTCTCAAAGGCTTCATTTTTGTATACAGCAGGAAAAAAGTATCTGTTATGATCATTTAAACTCAACTATACTCAGATTAATTTTCAAAATTATGTAAATTTCATCTCTTACATTATGCTGCTGACTCAACTTTCTATGATTAATGTTCATCTATTTTCATGAATATGAACTTTTTGTCAAGCAAATATTTGCCTGCTGTTCAGGGCTCTTCAAGAGCAGCCAATAGTTTTTCATAAAGGAGCAGTTATTATTCTGACTTTATTCTGAACTCCAGCTTCCCCTCTAAGTAAATTTAAAAAGGTTCCAATTTTGCTGTCTAGGAGAAAGACAAAATCTTGTTTAAAGTAAGTTGTACTCCTGTTATGGTTAAAGTTAAATGGTAGTTTTCAATCTTTTTGTTAGTGTGATTTTTGTTACGGTTACTACTACAGAAAAAGCTACAGCAAATATTCACATTCAGTCACCCTTAGTAAGTTCTTTAAAACGTGTTTGCCCAGACCAGTATGTCTTGTTGGCATCAAATGGAAAAGCCTCTCCTCCGATGAGAGGCAGCAAGCGTGACTTGACTGCACAGGAATGATGGGAAGCACAAGGCAGCCAGGCCTTCCTGCCCTCCTAAGAATTCACACACTGGAAGGTGCCACATGGCAAACCCACCTACTCTCCTGTCATGACAGGAGTGACCCTCACCCTCCCAACACCACTACAGGAGGTGGCCACACAATGACAAGTACCAGCCACTATTATGTATGCCAGTCTTGCAATATCTGTGAGGAGTTAACTACAGCCATCATCAACGGTTCTTCGTTTATTCTCAAATCTCTATAGCCAGAGTCGAGCTTAGAATATAGTCATTTAAAAGGAGAGTTAAATACATAACTTACAACTGTGTAATACAATATATAGTAATTTTAAATGACAGGTAAAGATGCAAAACAACAGGTCCTCAAAAATGAGTGCATGGCACTTTCCTCACCAAGGTACCATTCACACTAACTGTAGTTTCTAATTTACAGTTTGGAATCTATGTTACTGTTATCCTTTATTTCCAAACAAACAGTCTGCAAGCAGTTTAACAAATGTAAACAAGATGCTAAGCCTAACTTTCATAAGAACAGCAAGTGTAGCTTGCCTTAGAACAGTTGCAGTGCTCTGCTGGATACCAACACCTGAGCAGTGAACACAACCCCACATATCAGAAATTCCTCAGCACAGGGCTCACTTTCTTCCCATGCTGTGGTGCTGTACACTCTGAGTATCCAAACGTGTACATGTACTCAGATCAAAATTAATCAGATTTCTCATCCATTTATGGTGCTATATATTACAGAATCAGTTCTTCAGCAATTGAATGCAAAGATTCACTGGTTCAGTGGCACCTGTTGAGTTTCTGCCCTCTTACAGCAATATAAATAAAAAATAGTGTATTTTGCATGATCTTTTTGAAAAAGTGTGAATTCAGCTGTCATAAGCAACTGCTGTAAAAACAATATGGGAACTTGCACTTTTTCTTTGTTTTTAAGTCATGAATCACTTAGGCCTCAAACATTTCTCCTCAGTATTCTACAGTAGGTTCACATTTCACTTCAAACGACTTATCCCAAAAGGCATATCAATCCAGGATATAACAGTCTGTGTTTGCAATCCCCAATCAGACTGTCTGTAATGTGAACACTTCCACCTTGAATGATGACATGCAATTCATCATCCAGTTCTGCCTAAATATCTGCAAATAAAGTAATTGACGATATGGCTGTTAGGAGTTGAGATTTCACACCCAGGGTTGGTGCATGAGCTGAAGAGGCAATAAAATAATAAACGTAATCTTTCAGTGGGCAGGTAAAAGAGAGAGAGAAGAAAAAAAAAAAACAACCCCACAACAAAACAGCACCAGGTTTTTGCTGTTGGTACAATTTCTTCAGTGTGTTACCAAGACAGGGCACCTGCCATTCCAATGGTGTAATGCTCAAGCTGTCTGCAGTTAACAAAGTTTGCCAGCTAAATCTGTTCACAACAGAACTATGGCCCACTTACACTGTAGCAGACAAAACACACAATTTACTTCTTTGGCATGACTTACAGGAAGTTTGCCAACTTTCCAAACGTACTCCTCGAAAGCTGGGCTGCTCTATGTTTGCATCCAAAGGGTTAGTATACTAATGGTTCAGAGTCCAGATACAAAGTTTTGGAAACTCAGCTTCATCAGACATAAAACTTGGGGTTTCCATTTTTCTATTATCCTCATTACTTCAATAGACTGAAGAGATTCTTTTTAAGGAACAGTGGTTAGTAAAATTTCCCTAATCTTCACATCAAATTGTTAAACACTTAGTTTAGGCAACACATTAACTATCACAGCAAGGAAACACACTGAATCACAAATATACTAAATATCTAAACTTCATGTTAGCATATACATTTATGATGTATGGAGTGAGAAAGTATTTTGAACTCAAACCAGAATGATACAAAACAAATTTAAATTCCTTTCTGTTAGCACACCAACAAACCTCTGAGGTAGCAGGCCAGTCTTCATTAGAGAGAATCTACAAACAAACACACACACACACAACCAGTCGTACACCTCCTGAGAATGAAACCTGGTAACCAAACAAAATGCAACTACCCTGAGATGTGGCAGGAAGTGATTCTGGGCCAACTCTATATACATACACATATGTGCACATATGTTGTTACTTTAGACGTGCAAGCACACATGGCCTTCTTGCAGAGCTCATCATGGCCTTAGCTAGGTGTTCTCCACGCTCCATCATAACAGCACGCTCCGCATTTTCAACACAGTCAAGGTGAGAAGTTGCCAACAGGAGGAAATCTATTGCATAGATACACCCCAAGGTACACCCCGAATTGAAAACCCCATCAGTCCTTGGGAAAAGACAACTTCAGAACACTAGAAAATGTGGAGAACATCCAATAAACCATTTCTGGGGGAAGTAAAGGCCAAGGCACTACTTGCTGATTTTCTTGTATGCTTGAAGCTCATGCTCCCAGTACCATGACTTGGTATCAAGCCTCCTATAGAGGATTTCAACATTAACCATGATTTCTAAACTACTTTCAATACACTTCCCTCTCCAAATAACAGCCATTTATGCAAGTGAGTGAAGATACATCAAACAGATGAAGAAGCTGAGTGTCTACCTCCTGCATTTACTTCTTGAAGGAGGTACATGTCTTTTGATGTGACTGTGGGAGGGGAAATTTAAAAGGCAGCTTTAATCACTACTACTTATTAGTGTTCCTCAGTGATTGAGAATTTAGTATGTTTACAGAGTGTACACATTACTGCTGTTCACTATACCAGAAATGCATACAGCAGTTCCTCTTCTGCCTGATTTGCCTTGGAGGACATTAAGTTAACGTTTCAGAAAGAAACGGCACTTCTTTAACTATGCAGCTGCCAAATCAATTCTTTCTGATTAAAATATGCTTTGAATTTCATAAGATCTTCCCACAGACATAAATCTTTCAGTCCCAAGCACTTCCTGTCATTTTAATTACTTCCCTTCAAGTCCCCTAAAGAACAAAAATGATGCTTTACAGTGTTCACGGACAGGATGAACAGCACTTACTGTGTCCTAGGGGAGAACACTGTCTGGAAGGGCTATTTAAGTGGGGGAAGAAGGAGAGGCAATGCTGGAAAACACATACCTAAGAAATAGATACTGTTAATACTCTTAATTGAAATAAAAAATGAGAAGCTCAACCTCCTTCTCACTCCCCCCCTCCCAGTAAATGAAGGCGAGATTCCTTGTCTTGACAGACTGAGCTTTCCAAGCACACGTTTCTGGAATGAGGCAGTGCCTGAGTTTTGTTGGAGAACACAAAATAATGCTTTTCAAGATGCTTCTCCTACTTCTAGATATGTGGACATCTTAGCTCAAGGGGGTATAAATATTTATGAATATTTATATAAGTATTTAATATTTATTCAATAGAGTAAGGAGCAAGCAAATCTCCATCACACTTGTGCACTGATATGGTCTTGAACCAAGTCAGACAATTGTGTACACAGATTGTCAAATCCCAAGTAATGTCCTTTCCAATCACCCCCATACTTGAGCTGCTTCCATTTCAAATCTCCTGCCCCACTATGGTTCACCTTGAAGTTACCTCCTGTAAACTTCCTCCACACACCAGCCCAGACTCCCATAATCTTCCTGTAAACAAATTCTGTGAAAAAACTTAAATCAGGTCACCCTGAGGCAATTCGCTAAAGAGAAAGCATTGTTTGCCTTCAATGTCAACTAAGCTACTTAAACACGGCAAAAAACTTCAAGTACTCAGTGATCTCAGGCACTCAGAGTTCGTTTCAGCTGTTTAAGGTGATTGTAGACCTGCAACACTGCGGCTGCAGATGGAGACAATGCCCTTTACCTACCACTGAGAAGTGCACTTACAATGGTTGCCCTGTACAGCTGAAGGATTTCATGGCTTAAAAAAAACCAAAGCAAACCAACCCCCTCTCCCCAAACAAAACCAGAAAACCCCCCAACCAAATGCAAAAAACCCCAAAACAGAACTACTTCGCATTGTTAGCATGTCAGCAACACATCAAACTGTTTGCATGGAAGAATGAACTGACTTTTAACACTTTGAATAACAGAGATCCCAGAAAGATATATTTTCACTGATTTACCATTCATTGCCCTGAAGGTGAAGCCGAAAAATCCAAGTAAATCAAGCAATTTTCCTATCTGGTCTTTTTGAAACACTAACATCAGTCTGCACAGAATTAAGGCTTTAGAAAGGAAGAGGTGAAACATTGCATTCGTAGCTCCAGTCTGCATACTGCATTTCAGTATTTTCACAATAACATACAGTTGATATCCAAAGTTAATTCCAAAAGTTTTTTTTGTACAATGTCTGCCCAAGGGACTGATTCCACTGCATTCGAAAAGCACATCTGAAGTGTTTATTGCTTCCAGATTTTGAAAGGAGAAATTACTGTTATAACTCAGCTGAGTTGTCTTAACAGCTCTGCTAAAAATCTCTCTGGTTTTCATCCCACAGTCTCACTTCAGAAAAGACATGTCTATTAATTTCCAAGTGTATTGGACATGTGTATTAATTCTCCAAGCATACAAAGCCCATATTCAACTTTTAGGCAGAAAAATACATTTAACAAGGAAGATGAATGCAACCCAAAACTTACAGTGCAGACTACTTGAAATATGTAGCAAAGTTATGGGACCTTGAGTTACTGCATACAACACTCCCTAACCTTTTTCCCATTCTCTGCCAGAAATCCAAAGCACTACATTCAGAATTTGCACTAAAAGCAAAATTTGATAATCACGACCTGTGGCCAATTCTGCATTTAATGGTTTCATTGGATCAAGTTAGCACATAGGTGACAACTGACCTCAGTGTCGCAGACACGTGAATTATGTCACTTGAGAAGAGCAACAGCCAACACAGGTCCACTGCAGTTAATGATAAATGAAGTTGATGTGTAACATTCAGATCTGGAGGTCCAGTAATCCAACAGTTCAGGCACAGCTTGAACCCAGCAATCAGAGAACAGGCACTAGTCAGAGATACAAAAAGCCTGGAACTTCTACCCAGAGAGCTTTTGCTGTGAGAAGCACAGATCTTGATATTAAGATGCAAGAGTCT
The DNA here is from genome assembly GCA_013399875.1 of Gymnorhina tibicen. Classification (NCBI taxonomy): domain Eukaryota; kingdom Metazoa; phylum Chordata; class Aves; order Passeriformes; family Artamidae; genus Gymnorhina; species Gymnorhina tibicen. Next base: position 1,460,245 of record VXAZ01004636.1, on the reverse strand, counting down.
ACCAAGTGATTGCTGAATGCAACAAATAAAATACCTGCTCAGTAACACTCATTTTGGTCACAGATCACAGGAAGGTATGAACCAACATTAAGTAAATTATTAGCACGACATTATACGTAAGCCATTTTGGATGAACAGAGCACGTGAGCATGTCCATGACAACTGGTAAAATAATGCAACTGTACTTTGGTAGGTAGCATTTAACAGGTCAACAGGCCAAGTGGCAATATCTGAATTCAACTTGCATCTTTATTGCTGTTTCTAAACCTGTGGTTTAGATATTAAATGGGTGTTATCATTACAACTTTTAAGTGCTCCTCTTTTTGCTTGAAGTGATAGATTCCACTTCTGTCATAGTGCACTCTGGAAGCAAAGCTTCTGACTTGTCTGAAAATTCAGAGCAGCCCAACTCAGAGCTGTTTTCTGGATTGACTTTCACTCCAGCTGCTCTCATCAATGATTAACACTCAAGTCTCCTACAACTATGTGTTCCTGGCCCCTTGCACAGCACTTAGCTGTATGAGCAGATGGACAACAATTTTGGAAGCAATTCTGCCAAGAATGTCCAAGCCAAAGGCTCTTTTTGGATTGGCATGAGGAGCAGCTTGTGGGAAGAACCACACTTCTGGTTGACATATTTGCCACTTGGCATGTTGCCCTGAACTTGCAACTGGCAAATATTTACAGAGGAAACTTTTTTCTGGGTGAGAAAGTTACAGGGGATGCATCAGTGTGAAGGCATGGAAGATGACAGATCAAGTCTTGTATTTAGAAGTACCACTCTAGGATCAAACACAAGAGTAAATGCAGCATAACATTAGTGTAGCTTCACTAAGCACACACAATAGGCAGAGGAACAAAGTTTTAGCAATGTAAAATACTCAATTCCACAGTATCAAATTCTTCTGAAATATTTCTGAATTGCTGGAGGGGGGAGGTTTCCTCTCAGGGAAAAGACCAAGGATACAGTATCTTAAATCTGAAGCAATCTCCACAATTGCCTAGAACTTAGCCAGTGCATTTGAGAAAGGCTCATCTGTTTCCACCTCCTCATATCTTTGCAACTGCACAGAAATCTGTGAACGTGGAGAGTATTATTAGCCTCTGACTGTAAAAGTCCGTAGGGGCATGGACCCAGATATGAAGGTTTAAAAAAATTCAGGTGGCAGAAAAGACTTTTTCACAACAATCAGATGGTTGGGGAAGTAAAAAACCTTATGATGGACAGTCTGTGTCTCTGAGCTTTTATGCCTTCTGCCCAAAGGACACACACGCCTGAAGTGACTGAATTACTTCAATTAAATTATGATACTGAAATTCTAGTCATAGGGAAAGCAGGAAAAAAGAGATGGGGAAAAAACAGAAGTGAAGGTTTTTTCCTTTCTTTCTTCAATAATTTTCCCTAGACATATAGGTACATATAATGTTAACAATCCTAATCTGTTTGTAGCACAGGCAGCAGAGAGAACATTCAACAAATGCTAAGATAAAAAAAGGTGTCTGGTAAGTAACACTGACGCATGAAACAAGAGTTGAGAGGAAACACCTCTGTACAAAGGAAGTGTGTGTTAGGCTGCTGTACAACTAGCACAGAGCAGACTTTTAAAACAACAAAATCAAAATTTACAACAAAATCAAGACAACATAAAAAGCATAAACTAATAGCTGTATCTGCAGGGAAACATCTGAAGAACCTTCTGCCTTGACATCTGTGGTTCAGTTGAACTGACAGGTCATTGCTGCACAAAACCTTCAGAGAAATATGGGTTCGGGGAAGAAAGGGACACCTAGTCATGCTCACCTGCCTAATGATTACAATTCTGAGACAATAAAAGATATTCTTAAGAATTTCAGAGATGGAAGTAACTGCAAAGAGGGCCAGTGTGAAAACAGCCAGGACCTTGGCAATTTGGGGGACCCTCAGAAAAACACAGCAGCTTTCTTCAAGGTCATGGAGTGGTTTATAATTCTCCCAGAGACTTCTGTGCCCTCTACGTGAAGCCAAGTTTCTCCAAGGTTTTCGTCTTCAAGTTGCAAAGGAGGTTTTTTTCCCTTTAACTTTCATTTCCAGCAGCAACTGCTCCACAATAGCTTTCCAATTCCCCCTACCAGACACTCCTTTGAAACAACCAAGTTTCAGGACATTTTCCAAGTCATCTCTCATTCTCCACAGGGATTTACGAGCACTCCCAGCTTTCCCACTGGTCCAAAATACAAGCAGTTGTTTCTGTCATGTGGTCCATTTTGACTATTTTCATGAACGCAGTCACTCCTCTGAGGACTAGAGTAAGCTGTCAGCCTTTAAAAGTGACAATTACAGCAGAGACGCCAAGGCCCTAAACCACCCTTTGAAGACACCATATGTGCAACCACACAATTCTCCCTACTGCACAATACAGCTGAATGCTAGAAGTGACACCAGTCAAAACTTACGAAGCTACACTGTACCTCCATGTCTTCCTTTGCGGCTGCAAAAACCCTGCTTTAATCCAGTTGTCCAGAACAAACTTCCACTGTAATTCCAGGGCTTTATTTCACGGAAGGCATTGTGCACAGCAATATGAGCTTGAGAATGAGAAGACATTGTCAACAAAGCAAAGCACGTTTCAGCCACATGGTCAAATTCCAGCTGTGACCTTATTCCAATACACTGCAGTGGGGTGATATGAGCTAACACAATACTTGAATTTAGCCCACAGGAAAAAAATCCGTGTTTCTGTGGTTATGAACTATAAAATCTAAATTTTCAAAGGTCCCTGCTCCAAATTAAATATTCACACAAAAAGAAACTGCCAATGATGTGACAGTTTCCAGAAAAGTTCAGGGGACTACATGATTCAGTCTCACAAGGAATTCGCCTTCCCACACAAGCTGTAAATCTGAATGATACTCAGAACAGTTGTTTTTCTATCTTTTCTGTAACTAAGATTTGTAGACACTTATGTCAGAATGTTCATTAAGTAGCCAAATTTCCAAACAAAACTACATTTTAAAAACAGAAGTAGTGATTCCAAGATAATTACTTACTGTGCTATTTGACAGCTCCTAAAGATAAATGAATATTTGAGTTCTTTTTCTAGACAACCAGACATGCTGGTATCGCTCTTAAATTTATTTCTAAGGAATGTATAGTGTTAGATTCGAATAAAGACTGACTTAAGGAGTTCTCTGTCAGAAAACTGTTTGCAAGGGTTGTTTAGCTGTTAGTTCGAGGTGGGGGGGGGCGTTTCTTCTTCTTAAATCAAACCGTGGTGAAAGTTAATTCTTTCTTACAAAAATACTTCTGAAAAAATTGGGTATTTTGGACCAGTATATACAGTGTTCTTCACTTAGCAGCTTAATTCTGGATGCACAATGCAAGGCGGGGCAGACCCTGTGCACACTCAGAGTTAACTGGTAAATCAGCTGATTTAGCTTGGCCCACAGAGTGCAAGAAAGGGGCATCAGAACACCACTCCAACTATACAACAGCCCTGCACTGTTTGCTGCATTTTCTACTCAAGTGCAAATATTTCTGGTAATATTTTCATTTAGAGATGAGGAAAAAAAAACACTGGCATGCTCTAGCCAAGATTAATACTTTTTGTATCTTTTAATATGCTATGCATGCTTTGTTGAGCATTTTCAGATAATTTCAGGTAATTTGACAGCTGTGCTGTTTTAAAGTCACAGTTAAATCACTTCTGACACTCTCTGGCATGGGTTTTTTCTTACAAGGCTTTCCACTGGCCTGCTTGATCCAGTCTAAGATGAGCCTATAGAAATGGAATTTACAGGATGAACCAGAAAAAGGTGAATATGTACATTGTTTAGTATTACTAACCAAGAGAGCACTTTGGGCATGATAAATGACAGCCTAGCCAAGTGGAAGGAAAAGTAAAACAGATTCTAAACCTGGACAGCACTGACACAGTTGGGTTTCTTGATGAACATGATGAAAAGACAGGCAAACACTAAAATCTAGGCCATGAAATACTACCTCAGTTACATGCACAGAGTTTCTGGAAAGGCAAAAGCTCCTGCAAAGTGGAGGAGCTTACAGTCAATGAAGCAAAGCTCACTGATTCTTTCCTAGCATTCTCAAAAAGAAAACACAGTACTTTCAAACAATAAGAACAACCAGTAAGCAAAAGAGGCAACCGATTTACATCAGGCTCTCTGTATGGAGAGATTTCCAAATCTGACACCTGTTTACTACTTGCAGTTGTCCTCAGTCAGTGAAATCTAATTTTTAAAGTGTTCTTAGCAACATTCAATTGTTTATCTTCATCATTTCTAGCCTACCTGATAAACAACCTTGACTACAAATAGCTTTATTCACAATTATTTATTTATTGAGTGGAAGATCAAAACCAACTTATATGTGTCCTAAGAGGAAGCTGGCCTCCTATTCCCTTCCTATTTGCTGCCTCACAGAGCTGACATCATTTCTCATGTCTGCCCACAGTTTCTTATAAACATCCGTAACTTGACTAGAACTATCTAGAAAAAGGCCTGACAGCCAAGTCCATTTTTGGAACATTAGTTCGCAACCAACATATCTGAGAGCATCTGCAATGCAGAAAAATCCAATCAAGTGCAGAGCTTGCTGTCCCACTACTGAAGGTCATTTCTGCTCCTGACATGCTCCCACAGGCTTCACCTGTAAAACACAGTTTGCAAAGCTGCCTCTTTCTCTCTGGCTGTGTGTCTCCTCACTACCTGTAACATGCTCAGTCAGGAGAATCCTACATGAAAACTGCTATGGTTTAAAAACCGAGCAAAATCCAGCTATGTTAGGTAATTTTCTTACCTCTGGAACACAACACCAGTTCACCTGTAGAAAGTTAATAATATTCAACAAAGAACAGAGATCAAACACCAGTGTCTTTCATTTCAGCATTTATGTACTATAAAATGCATGAAATTCAATTGCAGCCACTCAGGCCTCTTATGTCATTATTTCTACTCTATGCCACATTTCTTATGGCAAGACAAAATTTCACTGCTTAAACAGCATGTAAAATTCCATGCAATAATTACACAGAAATCTTCACCAGCCATGCATTTCTCCATTAACATTCAATTAACACATTCCACTATGGACACTTCAGTACAATTTCGACCATTTCTGCCATCAAATGGAATAGGTTGTTTTTTCATCTTGTGTGTCTAATGGCATTACATGACAGTTATGACAGCCTAACACTTACACTCTGACACCTTGTTACTTAAGCAAATCCACAGTCCCCACAAACTAAACATTACCATTTAGCCTAAATTGATTTGCTTTACAATAACTTCATCATACCAGCTCCTATACCTCTAACAGGACCTTGGGAGAATGTACAAATAAATTAAAATTAATTTACACTACCACATGAAAAATAACTGTTTACATGGTATGGTTATAAAAAATATCAAAGTCCTCCTTATTAGAAAAACTAGATTCTGAATGCTGGACTTCTGGGCTCTGCTGTAAGGATATATTTAGCTGCTGATATACTGCTCTCATCTCAAATTACACTATTTAAGTGTAAAAGGCAATGCATGTGTTCAAGAGAACTGTTAAGAGTAAACATGAAAGTCCTGAAAGTTCCTATGGACTAGGTTAAGCCTTACAGAGACAAAATCAGGCATTACAAGGGAGAACTTGGACATCTTGTTTGTCGCACTTTTTAGCCTTCAAAGGTGCCTGTACTTACTCCTCAGTTGAAGATGGGAAGAGATTACTTGCTCTCCCTATCAGTGGAGAAGACCCTTCCCCCACCAGACAGACAGACATAGGGCCACCACACTCTCAATAAGGCCCAGATCACAGCTAAGCCCTGTGGTTTCCAAGCCCTTTACCCTTGAAAGGGCAACCAACCACACAAACCACAAAAGGAAGAGGACCAGAACTGAGTATTTCATTTGTATAGCCAAGCTATGAAATCTTTCACAGCCTTTCACAAGTGCCCAACATCTTGAGATTGCTTCAGCTGCCTCCATTCTCTGGATATGGGGAGGAGTAACAGCGCCCTTTCCAAAGCAAATACAGCCTTTAAAAGGACCAGTAATGACTGTGCAACCTGAAGACCAGAGAGTAGAAAACAGCAGGCTGAAGGGGAAGATATAAAGAAGGGTTTGGCAGCAATTCCTCCTTCCATATAGTGCTTATGAAAAAACTGTCTGTGGCATTCACATTTGATGATAAGAAGGCTGAGACGCACAACCGCAGGAGGCTGAACGCCTGGGAAACCACCATTTGTGCCTCTCCAAAACAACTGCCTTATGCAAGTCAATCCACTGCAGAACTACAGCTTTTGCTGCCTTATCACCAGAGCCCCTGCCCAGTTCTTTAGTATTAAAGTCACCCATTTGCTGACCTATGCTCAGAGCTCAGATTTTCAGTTGAACCACCTTCACTTGGATGCCATGTGAAGAAATACAGCCCCTCACTTGTACCTAAATGAATGTCAGCAGTATTAAGCAGATCCTAACTCTGTTTAACTCCTAACCGAAAAACTGACCTCAACCACATTCATGACACCTTTAATTACTACCAACTCTAAGTAACAATTGAAAAAATTACACTGGGTATAGAAAATAATTTATGATGTTTGAAAATGGGAAAGAGAAAAATATTACTTCAAGTAACAAAAAGTGACAGAGTTGTCATATTAAGGAAGCTTGACCTTTCTGACGTCGTTCCCTTAGGAACCTTCTGCAGCAAGCAGGCAAAAAGCCAAGTCAGGAAATTCGGGTTGCAAAAAAGAGAAAGCTGACAGCACGCAGGTGATGAACAAGTTAAGTGTGCTAAACATGGAAGCAATAGTGGACACTGAAGACAACAGCCAGGACCACAACAGTTGCAGTGCTTTGTGAAAAAGAGGTTGCAGAGGCAGCTGCAGCATTAAAATAATTAAAGCATCAAATGAATACTGAGGCACCCCAGAAACTCTCCTTCCAGTTAACTCAATTTATCTCAAACAAAATTCTTGTTCAAAGAGGATCCAAGTATGGACTTCAGCAGTTAAAGAATTTTACGTTAGAACAACAACAACTGCAATGAAAATGCAGGGTTTGTTTCGGTTTTTTCCCCTCCGCATAAATGGAAAGATGGCTGAACTCCTGTTAAACTAAACAGAAGCTCACAATAATGAGATCAAGACTCAGATATAACTTGACAGTGACAAATCTGTACTGACAAGTTTGCAGACACCTTTCTTTTAATCACATTCCCTGGAGGAAGAGAGAGTGAGTAAAATCCCCAGATGGTTTGAAAGAGTCAAAGTGAACAGTTAAAAACCAAGGGGACGCCTCTCACTGAATGTAAACAGAGTGAACGTAAATCCTACTGAGTTTTCTACCTGGTGAAGACTGAATTAGATCCCTCAGTGCTTCCAATAAGGAAGAAAAGCTGCAGACACGTATTTCTTCCTACTTTTCCTCATTCAGCTCAGCCACTGACAGCCAAGCACCAGTGTTGGACCTTCAGTCCAACAGACCTTTACAGTTTTAACTTCATACACTGTACATCACCACATTAGTTATCCTGAAAGTAGCCCAAGTGTAACATCAAAGCTCAAGCCATAGAAAGACTGAGAGAAGTGCTACAGTCAGTGAAATTTGATTACAGAATTTTTATGCAATCAATGTAAAATTCACTTGTCAGAAATTGTACATACTGGGTTTCCATGGCACTAATACATCTTTGATTTTTTTTAATTTACTTCCCTGCCCACCTTCTAAATGGGCATGTGTTACCCTGCTGACACCACTCATATGAACTTCAAATCATGTGACCCAGCTGAAGACAACAGCAGCATAATTTGAAGCACTTTACTTCATAGAGAAAACACCTAAATGCCCAAGAGAGTACCCTAGCCTGTACTCCCATTTCCCATGGAATCCATACATAATTTGAGTTAATCCACTCTGATCTCTGGCTGAAGTTCTAAGAAGCCTTTATCCCACCCCATGGATGGAGATGTGTGCTAACAGCCATGCAACAGAAACACCAAAGACAGGGCATATGGCTCATGGAGCAAGGAAATGTGTGGCCACAAGGAAGTTGTAGCAAGCTCTTCACTGTGGTCTGTATTGAAGGATATTTTCCAGAGAAACTCAGTTTAGAGTAGTGACCATTTGCTTCTCTCTAACCTGTAATTCAACAGGCTTTGTGGCCTATTGCTCCACAGGTTTTTTGGTCCCACACTCCAAGTAAGTTGTAACATCATCACTGTATCACCTATTTACCTTTTCCTAGTAAACAAACACTTCTTTCACTGTTGTCACCTAGAACAGATCTCCTCAGTTCCCAAGCAAAAGTAGGACAAAGAATTTTGTTTCAGATATTCTGGCAAGAGTATCACAGAAGAAAGACAAACAGGATGCCAGTGTACATCCCAGTGATGAAAGCACCTTCTGGAACTAGCCCCTCTTAGGTCCAGATATGCAATTAAAATGCAGTCTGGTATTTTATAATCCACTTCAAAATGAGAGATATCTAATCACTTAGAGAAAGCAAACTAATTCAAATAAAAAACTCATCACACAACACCTGCACACATAATTGCTTAACAGGAAACTTTCTTTGTTTTCCATAATTCCTTATTAAACTGCATACTGGATTTTTGAGGTGGTAGCATTTTTAAATCCCAACTGCAAAATCAAATTAAGATTCCAAGTAAACAAAAGCAATCTATTCCTCAATTTACTCTGAGCTTTCTTGCAAGAACCTTGTAAAAATATATACTAGCTTGTTTACCCAGGCAGGGAAAGCATTTTTTGATGACCAACAACATCCATGGATACAATGCAGAGTCTGTTCTAGGTTTAGAGTTTTCTAAAAGTTTCCCAAGACCTTTTAAGGATCTGATCACAGCAGCTGTTTATAAAGTTCCCACCCATCAAAGAACAGTTGCAGAAATATGGAAAAAATCTTAAGCTGCAGAGCAAGTTTCCACAGCTTTTGCCCTCTTGAGCTGCTGCCTCGCACACAAAGCAACACGTCACTGACCTTGCAGAAGGCTGAGAACCCAGTTCTGGGACAGCAATCAAAGCTGCAGGTGACAAAGGGGGCAAACAGCTCCTGCTCCAGAGCTCTTTTACGCATGGCAAAGTTTGTTCTGTAAGCTAAAAGGGAATATGCATAAGGCACTCCCATTTCTTGAAAATCTTTGAAGTACTGAGTATTAAACTCCACTAATATGTTCTTTATCTTACATAATTTCAGGTAGAAGCTTTTTTCTGTAATGCTGAGCACTTCAACTCAAGAAAGAACAAATTTAACTCTGTTCCCATCTCTTATCTAAATAAGATCTTTCTTTAAAGGGCACTTGATGAAAGGACTCTGCAAATCATAGATGTGTGTAATTCCTTTCAACTATTTCAAGTATCAGTCAATGACCACCTGAATACTGGAAGCTGTTTTAAGTTTCCTTCTATTAGCTGCATTTCTAATTCCTACACACCCCAAATTCCAGGAAAAGAACTATGTTGTAATGATAATATAAGCACTGACAATATAAAACCAGATTTTTCACTCTATACTACGTATCATGATTTGGTACTGTAGCCCCAGCATACTTGCTTCCTCCTCAGACTTTTGGATTCTATTACTTTATTGCCCCTAAAATGTTTAAGCTTTCCTTCTGTCTTCCCTTAGTTGTTAAACGCATCTTGTCCATTTATTTAACTTGGTCAAAGCAGATATTTTTAAGCTCAATATTTCTTTGTACATTTTCGAAAGATAACTAACTTCTCATCCATTGACATATGAAGATAGCAGCTTCTGACACATCCTGAAATTAACTGGCCAGAACTGCTTATCTATTTATTTGAAGTATGGAAAGCATATACAAGGTAAAAATATTTGGTAGAATGGAATATTTAAACTGAAATTCTCTTAGCCTGTTTCCTGAGCGGTAGGAAAGAGTGTTTCTCCATAAGCCAGATCTCAGAAAACATCAGAAAATTCCCCAGATATAACAGAGTTGACTGGTAAGATATGCCCTGATTACCAAGTATCATGTAAGTCCAATATAATTTTCAAAGTCATATGAACTGGATTGTTTTTCTTTGAGAACAATGCACAAAAAATCTACGGGAGAAAAAGCAGAGCGGTAGACAACTCTGGAATAAGAGAGTAACAGGAATAGGAATAAGAATTCTGCTAAAATGTGGACAGATGCAAAAGGCCCTCCTACTTTCTAGAGGGTTCAGAGAATGTGAACCAGCGCACACAGAGTTTAGTTAAAATGCACACCATTTTATACCTGATTTAACTGTAACTTTTTTAATACTTAAACAAGAATAATGCCTTAGCTTTAACTTCAGGACAAATATTTCAAGGCCTGTTCCAAGGGGTCTTTCCCTACTGTCACAAAAGGCAAAGGAACACCCCTTTAGCTTTACAGTCAGCACCAATTTCTTACAAGCTTTACATTTCCTCAAATATGAATTGACACAACCTTCCAAAACTCATAGTATTGAAGTCTTCTTTATTATGCTGTTTAAACTAGCTCTGCATCTTCGACTACATTATTTTGTGAGCAATTCTTTCTTACAAAAAGGACCTTTAGAATCATCTTTGAACTATGGGCCCCATCAGCACAAAAATATTAAACCAAAAGCTGCACATTTTCTTGTCATACCATCCAGTCATCAACCCTACTTGCAACAAACTGTGCTTGGCAGCAGGACACAAATACATAACCTGAGGCTGTAGTAGGTTTTTGAAGAAGCTGAACAACAACACACTGGCAAACTTCCTGGAACTCAGTCTGAACAGAAGTCAAGGGCACTTGGGGAACAGTGTGGGGTTGGTGACACAGCACGAGCCCTACCTATAACAAAGAATGTTTCGGTTGCAACTTCAGTGTTGCCTAAGATCAGCCCTGGCAAGCCAAAAAGACAAGTACATTGGGAAGCTCTGCCTGAACAGTAACTTTATTGTTGGACTAATGATGTAGTGGAGATTGGCTACTTTTGGGTCTGTCAGGCTGAACATTTCCCCCTCTGTAGGAGAGGCCATTTTATTACTCTTTCCTCCTCCTTAAAAGCTAGCATATAATTAAGCCTATTTAAATAAATTAACCTAGGAGCTTTTAAGAGTTACTCTATATATATACATAGTGAGGTAAGGAAAGAAAGTAAACAAAGCAAGTACAAGATACCTTTTTGTTTTTCCTCAGTGTTTTCAAATCTGGAACCAAAGAGGCAAACCTTCTTTGCAATAGCTGTGACCATTGATGTATACGTAGAAGAAGCCCCAAATACGAGATAAGTATCAGCAGGGCAGTAAGCAGCTGATGCAATCTTTAGGGGTGAAAACTCCAGATAAGTCTGAGTGTTTGCACTTCAAAATCAAGTCAGTATCAAACTCAAGTTAGTATTCAGAATTAAATACAACTGATACTGAGAACAACTGTATTGACAGAAGAAAGCCATGCAAGTGGAGACAGGAATGGCAGTGGGAGAAGAAAATGAATTTTATTTACACTTGAATGTTCTTGTGCCCAAAAAGGGCCTCAAACAAAATATTGGGGAAGCTAAGTTACCACGCCAATTTTCATTAAAAAAAGAGAAAAAAAAGAACAAATTAAAAAGTCAAAACACTTGACACATGATGAAGAAACCTTAGTTTTCAGAACAAGATAACTGATGAAGACATCAATAGATTGTCTCAAAGGGAGATGTGCAGTTTCCCATCACACTTGAATTGCATTTTGACTGAAGTGTTTTCATGTTTCTGCCTCCTCTCATAGTCAATTGAGGTGATGATAAAATAATCTAGTATTTCCCATTTCTGAACTACGGCAGTATGAAATCCTGGCAACAAAACCAGGTTTTTTTCATTTCAGGTGTTCCTCTAGAACCCAGTTACTGCAGTATGACAGATGTTTGGAATACTTGGGAGTGTATATTATGGCACTCCCAGTAAGGAGAACCTAATGAATTGCCCAAAAAAAAACCCCAAACTTTTTTCTTTTTCATTGTTTTTGCTATAACATTTATTTCAGTAATCATCCTCTTCATTTTCCATTCCTCTACAGATTATACCATTTCCTCCAGAGCAGTTGTTCAAGTATAATATTCCTAGTCTTATCCACAACAAAACAAAGCAGCAAAGGCACCCAACTAGTCCCCCAGAGGTTGCTGAGGCTGACTCAGCCTCAGTGGTCTGAAATAAGAGGTGGAGCAATACATTCAGCTGTTCATCATAGAAAACACACATTGGTGATTACAAGTTTGCATGTGCCTAAACAGGAAAGGCCTTTCAGCACACCTGCTAAAGCTCCAGCTACAGAGGTGACCAAGAGGAGAACCAGAAAAGAAAAAGGCAACAGAACTCACTAAGCATGAGATCAGTGAGGAAATCAAGTCAGCTGCTACAGCTACAGTGCTTCAGTTCCTGAAGCCAGCTCAGACATCTGGACAGAAATACCAGTCTCTCGACAGAAATGCCACCTAACAAGACACTCCCTGGGCATTTAGGAAGAATGCTGCTCGGATGACAAGACTTGTTTCCAAACTAAGCAACTGTAACAAAATGTACTACAACACAAATCTTTCTGTGTATTTACCATGTACCAGTACACAAATAACTCATGTGAGTAATTCACGTGCCAGGAACACAGATGAGGTGAAACAACACATACATATGATGTCCTGGCAAAGGCAAAAGTTCCTCGTAGCAAACTCCAGACTGTCAAATTAAATCTGATCATATTCAGTTATTCTGAATGCTTTATAGTGTTCCTTCTCCAGATGATATAATTTTGTAAGTTATGCAGTCAAATATTTTCCCTAAGTTGGTAAGACTCTAAAGAAGATAGATTAAGAGAATTTTCTGCTCTTTTTTACATTTAATATTTTAAGGGATGTAATATTTAAGGGATGCAGATGTAAAATACAGTTCTAAGACAGTAGTGCCTAAACTCTGATTACTGATCAGCTGCATATAATAACCACTAAAGGCTAAGTATAAAATAAATGCTGGCACTGGCCACTTGTTTTGCCAGGTTTCTTAAAGCACACACAGTATCACCCTGACTGTGGATACCTGGCTTTGAGGCATATAGAGCATTAAATGCCAGTAAAATATTTCCCCATACCATCGTACTTACTGGTTCCTTCCTGCCAGTCTGGGATCTCTGAATAATGGAACAGGTCTACAGGACAGTCTAGCAGCAAGCAAGACTTCGATGTTAACTCACATCAGAGTACTGCTGTGGGGAGACATGTGAGGAGAAAACCACTTTAAATACTTTACCTGAGCTAAGAGGTTCATGAAAGAAACAGCATGTTATGACACTGCTTTTCAAAAGAACAGACACACCAAGCCAAATAGCAAAAAAACCTGAACAACTTGACTTGTGGCAGCAAAGCAACCACATTTCAGTCCTTCAGAGTAAAGTTAATAACAAACTAGGGCAGCTCAAATTGCAGAACTGAGCTGGAATGACCTGACAGCAGCAACTGCTGTCCAAACAGACACGAACTATGGCAAACCTACAGCGTTTGATCAATGCTTCCAAGAAAGTTCATATTAGAGATGTGTGGGGAAGGAAGTAACTCTTGATAGATAATTTTCAGATTTGCAGTGTCACTATTTCTATCACCCAACACTTGTTTGTAGACAAGGTATCTTAATTTTCAAGATATCTGTGATAAAACACTACAGCCAATTAGTGATGTTTCAAGCAGTGACTCTTCTAATTGTTTGTGAATCCAGTTTCTCTTTAAATGCCAAAGTCATTTGTCCTCACTGACATCTATGAACCTGAAGGCCACAGTCTCCTGCTGTCAAAAACAACAGTATTTTTGCCAAATCATAACAGAGTACCTTTAAGAAATGCCAAATTTTACATATTTCTAAAAATCCCATAGTTTATTCTCATGCAACTCATGAATTCAGCATTGACATATTTGGGCTAAACTTCACACAGCAAACTAAGCAAAGAAATTTCACTAGAGCCAGTAAAAGAGTAAATATCACAATCCAAAAAAAAAAGATTTTTGGTCTACATGAGTGTTAGAACATTGGTGCTAAAATGTTCATTTGAGAAGAAATGCACCTGCTACAACTGAAGTGCTTCTTCATGGACCTCATCTCCTTTTCAAATCACTAAAATTCACATTATGAAAGTATAACAAATGTTTCTTATTTTAATACTTGCCCTTGAAACTTTCAACACGCTCACAAAGTTAAAAGAATTACAATGTTTAAGCAGAACTTAGCAGCTGCTGATGGCATTATCCAGTGATGCAAACACAAAAGCAACCCTACATATGCACGCAGATACACAAGATACAGCGTACCCTTTACTCCTGACTGGTTTCATTACTCCCAACCTCAGTAATGAACATGCCACTACAATATGTTGTTAGAGGTTCCAAGCATTAATTTACAAGTGCTTAACTTTTCACAGAAAAAATTATCCAGGAAATGAAGTCATTTGTTGGTCTTGAAACTACAGCAGCCATCATTGCCATTCACTTTAGCACTGTTGCTCTTCTAGGCAGTAGAGCTGGACATCTCAAAAGACATCAGACATTCCCAGCATGAGCACCTGCCCTCCTGCCCTTCAGTGCAGAGAGGTATAAAAATTCACTGTCCTACACCTACTGAAGGTAATGTACAAAACTTAAAGTTTTTATTATTATAGTTTATTTATATATATAAAATATATATTTTATATATAAATATATATTTATATTTTATTATATTAGCTTTTTTCCCTTTGATTTAAAGAAAATTAAGTGTATCAAAAGCTTTCCCTCAGTTTTAAGGCTCAGTATAAAGAAGTACTTCATAAACATGTACAAGTTATTTTAAGTCATTTCATCTCAAGAGTTTACAGATAAGGGCAATGCTAATTTTGTTTAAGGAAACTGAACCATGCCAGAAATAATTGGGGATTCAAAACAAACCTACACTGTAATCTATTCTTAGGCAACTATCTTACCTAAAGTCCTTACTGGAATGATCCTGTGCCTGCTGTCACCAGCAACCTCACTTCATAGAAGTATTGCTGACCCATCAGAGATATTAGTGAACTAGTACCTCAAACATCAAATGCCAGGTTGAATTCTGAGGTCTCAGCACTGCAACAGTAAGACTTCAGCAATCCACCGGACAGGAACTTTGGAGAACACAACACAGCCAGCACTGCTGTAGCATTGGGTGAACTCGCTGCACTCTTGGGGAATTTTTACAACACTAGCTGTTCCCAAAATGGGAAACTACTCTGTATTGTTAAGATACAGAATGTAGTATTACACTACAAAACGCCACAAAGAATCCTCAGAGATGCCTTCTCCTGTGTATGTAGTGCTCATCGCAGAGCAGGGAACAGCAAGGACTTGAAGTCAATCTGCACTCAAATATTAGCAGCAGGCTGTAAACAGTGCAGAATTATGATTCTTTCCTGTGACATCTGTGTTGAATTAAAAGATGCTTCAGTTTGCGCATGTCAAAGTCCTTGCAGCGTTGAGCAAAAACTACTGCTCAGACCCAGCTTTCACACGGTTACGTAGTCAGAGCAAGAATACTGAATATCAATAAACTGGTCACTCAAAAATCTGTAGAGCCATCTCAGATGGAGAACACAAAACTGGTTTCATTTCCATGCAGTTCAGCTAGTTAATTACATTTCATACATCTTCCCAGACTGATATTTATACAAATGTTCTGGTCTTTTGCTGCTTCCTTCAAAAACAAAAATATAAGAAATAGCTAATGGTGGTTAATACCTCTAGATCTGATGCTCTAAATTACCCCAAAATTATTCTTGTCTCAAGAGACAGTTAATGCTCTGTCAAGAGAAAGATACCTTACTAATGGGCATACGTTCACAATCTTCTTCAGTTTCACCCAGGATGAAATATACAATTTATGCATGGTACATGTAAACAATGGCCTTGGCTGCAATGGAATAGCTCTGCAAAGAGAAGCAGATGAAGTTGAGCAGCTTCCTTCACGTACTGAAGACCACTGCTGAGCACTAAAAAACCCACAACTGTAGCTGTTTCTTAATCTCAACAGATGAAAGTACAATCACCACTCGTAACCTACTTGTGTCAATCATAGAGAAGCTGAACCAGACAAATCTGGTTTTAGTTTGTCTGACATGAGCAAAAGGACAGAAAAGGATTGACATGAGCCTATGACAGATGATGTTTTTCAAACTAATTCTACCTTCTCCCACAGTTTTCTTGTCTTGTTTTGGGAAATGACATAAAACTACTACTGACGTCAAATCAGTTTCACTAGCACTTGAAGTCAGAGGCCAAGCCTGCCTTCATTCTCCCTTCAAAACTAGGTTATAGGGATGCACAAAATAATGGTATATCACTAATTCTGCCCTGCCACGCGCCTAACAGATACAGAGCTTTTTACTCCGCATTGCAGGAGTTGGTTTTTCATACCGTCCACCAGAAACCTTTGAATTAGGAATCCTATTGTCCAGTGGCACTACGTGCAAGATAAGTATCAATCATATGATCACATTTTAAATCACCAAATGCTTCCTCCCAGCACATTCACACTTACTGAATTGCAAAGTTGAAGATATAAACAGTATGGCTTGAAGGTGAAGTGTAAACTGGACACCAGTACCAACCTACATTTGGCTAAAGATGTGTTTTAATAAGATAACTGATCAGCTAGTGCGACACACAATATATGTAATTAAATGGCTGAGAACAGTTAGCATTTCTAGTATTAAATTAGGGTATGTTTTTAATAATGCTTTATATAATAGATTTTTAAAACTATGTTTAAATGTGGTCTTAAAGAAAGAACACACCTCAAAACATGACTTATTTTGCCATTTATTTCAAGTGCTTTGCTTCCCTAACAGTTCAAGAACCATAGCCCTCTAAGAGAAAGCCATACAAACAAAGAAATACTTGCCCTTTCAAGCTGTCATATACACAAGATTTCTTTTCTTCAAATTTCAGGCACAGTAGTGTTTCACCGTTAACAGCTTCTCATGATTCAACAGAGCCCAAAGGAACACGAGGCACAAAAAAATAGCACGTGGGCACTCTTTCAATACATTGTGGCATCTCTAACTCCACTTAAAAAAAACAGGACTTGTACCATAGCAACTTTACCTGCTCATGACCTTAAGTACACAGTTTTTGGAATGCAAGTACATTTGTTGCAGCATGCTGAGGGCTGGAAGTCACAGTGCACTCATTGTAAGACATGCCTTTAACCAAAATAGAAAGCCATGAATGGGGCTTGGCAGCAGGGGAATCCCCTTCCTTTTTACTGCTATTTATAACTGAAGGCAAGTAAGGTCATCTCCAATTTAACAGGCAGTTCTTAAAGCAACTTTTTCTGCAGGGAAGGGAAAAAAATGAAAGGTACAAGTATTCCAAACACAACATTCTTATGCTTCATCTGCCAGCAAGACACACTGACCATTTCTACAACACAAATTAGTCAAAGTCAACATTTGGTGTTCCGTGTATAACTTTTATTTTAATGCCAAATGCAGTGAACTCGGATGTACCTGGCACTGAAATAAGACGTAAACAAGGAAAACTAATACTAGCTTTTCTACAGCTTTTCAGCTGAAAGAAAGAATAGATTTTGCATTGGTTGAGCTCCTTTGACAATTTGGTTTGGCTGCAAGTCTGCTCCATCAAGCAGACTTCACTCCTCAGAAACAACTTCTTTCAAAAGGAATTTCCAGCTTCTAGCTCAACCCCCAAAAAAGTGTGCAAATTGATATACATCATTATTTGCTTTCACACAACAAAAGTATCAAAGCCACAGTTGATTAAAACTTCTGTCACACTGTTATGCAGAATCTCTCCTAACACTCTCTAACTCATTTAAATTTAAAATAATGAACGTAAGAATGCTTTCGATTTTGAAGGCTGAGGAGAAGAACACTGGAAATCAACTAAGTCTTCTGTTAATACACTGCCCAAATATTTTTCTGCCTCATCTCCATCAAGCAGATAGATATTGTACTATAATCCACTTAGGCTACTGATTTCAGGAAAAACTGAAGCGTGGTCACCAGTGTACTTAATCCCATGAGGAAGCTCATTTGTAGATGTTTCTGCACACAAGAGACTGTAAAACAGTTTTTTGCACTGTTGGATGGGTCAGGAATTCATCACAACCACAACAATCAGTGGAGAGCTCTGCACTCTCTTTGATCACCTGAAGCAGGAAACAGTCTTTGGAACCATGTTTGCCAGAGTGCTTAATACAGAAAACTGATGAGAATTCTATTCTTGAAAGTTGGCACCAAAAGTTTCACTCCTGATGAGAGGCTATCATAAACTAACAGCAAATCAATATAACTTTCCTTGAAATGAAACAAAAGGGTTTCCAGAGCAAAATACACATGAAATTATACTAACTGTTGATGAGATTCTCTTTAAAACATAGCTCAAAAGTAGAACCCAGTTTAAATGACCAGGAAGTTTGACACTAGTTGAATTAATGTCCTCTCCTGTGGAGTTAACATGCCCCAAGTCTTTCAAAAGCTGTATCTGAGAAAAAGAAGACAAATCACCCAACATCAGCACCTCCAGCTTCACAGTATTTCCCACGTGCACGACCACACACTGCGCAACACACCCACAGCAAGGGCAGATTCCTCACTGGTTTGCAAACAACTGCTGCATGTCTAAATCCCACCCCTTAATGTGCTGTGACAGCAGTATTTATGCAAGATTCAATAAACATCAATCCATGAATAAGATCCCTATTCCCACACAAAAATGGACAATCTGAGAAGAAAACAGTATTAATGACAATTGCTCAATATGGATGATGCACTTTGTGATGCTGGAATAACTTGGTAACGAGCATTCCTTGCAAGATTTGGAATCAGGTATTTGTTGCCAAACACATCCCACACTTAAAAACAAGGGTTCTCTTTAGAGTTAGCAGCAGGCAACTGGAAAAGATGTTCCCTATTAAGAGCAGCTGAGGAGGAACCAAAGAAAAGCAACTGTCTGTCCTGTAATCTGACAACCTTCAAACAAAGAACTTCTTCTTACAGAGGGCAAGTGGTAGCTGGACACAGGAAATGATTTTTATGGTATTCATCCCGAGTGTTGAAACATAAACCTTGCTAGAGAGACAAATTTTTTCCAAAGTCTTCATTTTAATAAAATAGGATTATCTCTTTACAAAATAGAAAGATGGGATACTAATTCTAGCAATGTGTAGAACAGTGAGGGTTTGCTAGGCAGGCAAGGACCTCACCTTCCAAGGAATGACCTCTTTATTGTCACAGGCTGTACACCAATACGCAGCTGATAAGTATTTCAGTAATGCTTACCACACCAGTAGTTTGGGGAAAAAAATGCCCAAAAAGCTGGGCGGTTGGGGACGGAGCTAGGCAGCACAAATTTGAGAACCAAATCCAATAACCAACATTGAAGAAACTTAGTTTTGAGTTTTAGGATAAAGAGTAACAGAACATAACTGAGAATGGATCCATTTTTACTTTAAGAATACATAATACAGCACACCAAAATGGGCTGCTCACATTCCAGGTGCAAGTGGCTGAGCAAGATCTTTCCACTTTCTCTGTCTGGCCATTAGAAACAAACAAGTAATGTAAAATCATACCCTTAACAGTTTACCTTAGTTTCAATTTTAACCAAATTTACAACATATAAAATCCTAAACAAGGTATAAAAGCAAGCCACAATCTAAAAAACTATTTGCAAGTTCTTCAAGCCAAAATGTCATCAATGCTTAGGAAGCTCAAATAAATTTAAGTTACATGTCACTGCAAGATGGGGTCAGTTACAACAGTGAATAAAAAAAGAGAAATATATTCCTGGGGAACTAGAACATTTTTAACTTTTCCTGAGTTGCTGCCAGTCTTTTGGCTTTTATTTTTAATAATGCAACAATTTGTATAGATTAGGCTTTTTTTCCTGAAAAAATATATACTTTTGCAAATTAAGAAAAGACTTTTCACACTATTCATACTGGTGTGCAAAATCCAACCCCTGAGTTTCTCAAGTATCAGAATACAGCAATTCAGATTTGTTATTTCCATCATGCTCAGTGAGTATATGAAACATTATGGGAGAATGGCATGAGAAAGAAAGGGTAGAGGGCTTCAAGTTTAATAACGCTTCAAACTCAAGCCGTAGGTCAGAATATGCCTTCAAAGTCAGTATTTCAAATTAGATTTTCAAATCCAAACCTGACATTTCAGGAACTCAGTTTGCTGTGACACACAAAGTTGCTTTCCCCTTGCCCATCAAGGTTTCTGCCTTCACCTTTGACAGAGCAATTACATGCCTGTAATGCTTCTTCGAAGGGTAAAATCCCGACCGTTCAGCCAAGCCTGCATATGCAATGCAAGGAGAAAACTGTTCCCCCAGGCTGTCTCTGTAAATTGCACTGTTCGTGGCTGAAGTGGAGGCCTGCTGCTGTAACATGCATACCCACAGCCCACACGGCTACCCAGCTCCACGCCAAAAGCCACAGAGGGGCTCCTGTGGGAAAGTCTCAGATGACAGAAGAACTTTGCCTTCAACTATCAAAACCATTTTTCTCCAAAAGAGTGCAGAAACAAAAAATGGGTGCCAGTAATTTACTGATACTGGGTATGTTACACAATCATTCTAGGTAAGAGAATGCTACAAAAATAGTTAGATTTCAATTCAATGTCTAGACATTTTGTCAGCTGAAGCACAAAGACTGGTCCTCGTCTCCAATTCACACTAACTATGCTAAAGCACTCAAAATCAACACCATGTACTCCTGGGTCTCTTTATTTATCCTCGCAAAGTCAAACAAACCATCTTGAAGTTATATTATTTCCACTCTTCAAAATAAATGTATATTTATTCTTTCTGACCATCAGCACTAAATAAGTGAATTTATTTTGATGTGAGGGTTGAATTATAATAAGTAATCAGCTGCCAAAGCCACAGGCTGTATTGGTACTCATTTAGACAGATGTGACACATCATATATGTGCTTATTTTACTGACACATTCCCTCAGAGCTGTTCCTCCTCATCCTCAGATTTCAATAGTGCTTCAATGACTTTGACTCATGCTTGTGTATAACTAACTGAAAATTTGTGTTCAGTGGATTAGAAGATATCAAGTATATGCAACAGAAAGCACAATTTCACCATCTCATGAATAACTTACATTGTCTTCAAGTGTAGTAACTGTCATACAGCAAGGTTATTCTTTTGACACTTTATGGAGGCAGCCTAGAGTACTATTTATAAGATTCTTTTGAAGTAATTTGTATAGTGTAATTCATCTCTATAAACCTCCTCAAAGGTTTCCTATTGTTTTTTTATTTGAACACTTTCTCTTGTAATTACAAACCTGAGGTTTATGTTCTATATTGTATCTAGTTTTCTACACTGCCTAAAGAAACACTTTTTGCCACTGTAAGCCTAAACCCTCAGGGCCTAAGAGTAACCTAGAGCCAAATATAATTTCCTTAGTTTTCAGGATCCCATGGTCACCATGGAGACCTAAACTATTACTAGCTCAATTTTGCGTTTCCAGCTTGTGTGTCTGTTAACAGCACCTTAAAAAACAAAGTCACATAGGTATCTCAGCAGGACAAGAATCTGAAACAAAAGCTCAGAAAATGCAATCACTTGGTTCAATATGAGAAGTTATTCAACATTAACACACACCTCGAAGAGATCTAGAAGCAGGCAAACCTCTTCCTGCCTACAGATTGCTTTATGTAGGACTAAACCTAAGTTCCCTATGTATTTGGAATCATTAAACAGCAGACACTAAAGCAGGACAACAAAGCATGCGTGGGAAAAGGAGAGCACATGTGAGAAAATAAAGATTTTTTTTCCAATTCAAGGATTTCAAAGCTGAGTTCTCGGGAAGTACCTTTTCTCAACTACCTGCTAAGCGCTGTCTTTTGCCTATGTTGTTTTCTCTCAAATACTCAACACCGCTCCTTTGTTCAGTTGCAGGAAACACCTCTTGCAAGACTTGCCACCAAACAAGCGAAGAACAGACATTTAGAAACCACCACTATAAACAAACTGAAATTAAGTTGCAGCACCCTGCAGACTTTGCCATAGAACCTCAGAACAGTTAAACATACCAAGTTATTTCTTCCAGCTCAAAGAATCAAACTCCTCTAAACTAAATACTTGCTTCAAGGGCTTTAGTTCCTTATTCATTCCACTAGGAAGATACAGCACTGTATCATTCATCTGCAGTATAACACCTATGTTAGAGAACCTTAAGCCCACTCAGTCTTTATTTCCCTTCAGTGAGATACCAGCCACTGGCCACTGTGTGTTGAACAGGTCATTTAAAGTTCTGTGTGATAGAGAAGTATTGTTTGACAGAGCAGGTAACCAACAGATGCTGGAACTGCACAAGGTCTTCTGTAAATCCCCTCTTTAGATAACTATTAGTCAGGATTTCTGTCTTCCACATATCACTAGAGCTTTTTTGCTGAACACAGCTTCCTTGTTAACAACCCCTTGCATTTCTAGACTATGGGACTTGCACCAAGATCTGCATCCCACTTCAGTTTCATTTCATTGTTCCCAAGACATCCACTATGGAACCAGAGTATGCCTAACAGTGACCCAGATCCACCTGTTTACATTCTTCACCAAGCCTTATATTGCACATTTTTTTCCACACAAATAGCTCAGTTTAGCCCCATTTTGCATCAGATGCATTGTAGAGAAGGAGCTGGTTTCATGCCAGCATTCCCTAACAACAAGAACTCTAATAGAGAAGCCCAGACTGGCCAGTCGTACCTGGCACAGCTCCTCCACCCCATGTGCAGTTTTTTCACTACCCAGTGGTCACTGATACACCAACCAAAACATAAGACTGGCTCCAATACTGTCAAAAGGCTGCATTCCAATAACTACTGCCAAGACAGTCATACTCCTCAGGCAAGCCTGATTATACAAATACTAGGCTTTCATTAGCTTATTGCTTGTAAAGAAGCATTTTCCTATTGCTTAGTTGAATATCCCATGAATGTTGCCAGAAGAAAGCTTTTCTAATTCTAAGCTACTTGGAGATATCTTAAATATGAATTGCTTAGATTTCAAATGGCAACTCCTGACAAGCACAAGTGTTTCAAGCATCTGTAAACTGACCAGGAAGAAACAAAACTCCTATTAGAGGCCCAGAAGGAAGACAAATTCCAGTTGCACAGGCCTCCAGCATACTGATTCACTCATCACATGTCATGGGAGAGTTAGATCCCATAGAATACATGGAAAAAAAAAAAGTTCCTAATAAAAGAAAGCTAAATTAGAGAGTTCTTACAGAACAACTCGAAGTCAGAAGGAAATAGCAAAACTACTGCAGACATCAGAACAAGTGCTGATAGAAAATACAACTGTTCTATAAGGTCTGTTTCTGTGATGATGTGGTGGTTTTGCAGTTTATTATGGTTGTTGGTTTATTATGGCTGCTTTCCATATCTGGTCATAATAACACAGAGTATTTCACAAGCAGTAATATAGTTCTGGTTAAAACAAAAAAGGTAAACATGAAGCAAGAAGTTTGGCATGAGTATATAGTCCAGAAAAAACCCCCAATTAGTCAATGCACACCACTAGAAGTCTTCAGTCTTTACAAAGTTCTCTCTATAGTTTGCAATTTTTTAAAATGCTTTTCTCATTTTTCTTTCTATTCTATAATTTTCAGTCCTCATTCTACATTTCGTCCTTTGGTTTTAAGTGTCTTGTAAACAACTTTTAAAAAACAACTCCCTGTTTTATCTTCTCTTTTTACCCAAAACACAATTATCTGCAATCCCACCTTGCTTTTGCAACTTCTTCAGGGGCTAAAATTGTACTTCACTCCTTGGCAGCTGCAGAAAGATGAGCTGTACATAAAAAGATACACTTATTGGGTGGGTACCAAGACGGTACTGGTGCTTGATAGCAGATGTTTTGCAGGTACTTGGAATTTATCTGCCATAGCCTCAGGCGGGATGGGAACTACACTATGTTGGCTCCTATAAGCAAACTAGAAGAATTGCTGTCCCTTCCTACAAGTCCCAGATGCAAAAAAATCAAAACCAAAACCAACAAAACTCAGCAAAACAAAACTTCTATTATTTAGGAATGCTTATTTCTAAAAGTTCAAGTGGCACAGCTGAAGGCCACAATTCACAAAGGCATGCTTATAGAAATTTGCATGCTGTCACAACACATGTGGACCACGTAACTAAATACTCTATTTTCAAGTACAGTAACATGAGGCAAATGAAGACAAGGAATTCTAACCAGGGAAATACACAAACGGTTTAGGGCCTCTAGGGCCCTCTACAGCTGCAAATCTTGCTAAAATCACCTCTGATCCTGAAGACTCAGAAGCGTGATTATGTCAGATACACAGATGCCAAGACAGATCTTCCTTTTGCTTCAAAATCCATATGCAACAACTGACTTCCTATTCCCAGTACAAGCTCCTTGTCACACACGTTATGAGGTAAAATCAACAATCTAATCAGATTTGACAAAAAGTTGGCCAAAAAACCCCTGAAATTATGACAGTAACTCTCTGAAATATGGTTATGTCTATCATTATTAATGATGAACCCCCACCCTACATACACATTTTGCCTTGAGATATTAGATAATGATAATATGAAGCCATCATGATTAGCAAGACATTTAAAAATTAAGTACCCAGTGAGGTGAGGACAAATCTTTACAACTTCTTCAAGTCATGTGATACCTAATATAGTACTTCACTTAAAAAAACCCCAAGCACCTGAACTTAATGGCAAATCTTCAGGAACCCTTTTTAAGGCTTCTTACTTTACAGCAAAAGAGACAAAGGCATATACTATTGGTGAAACATTTGGTCTTCCTACTGTAGTAAAAAATGGCTGAAATAATACATAGAAGACAATATGGCGTTTTGTCAGCAAATACTGCTGGAAGACTCAGAGAAAACAGCTGAAGTTTTGAAGAAACAAGTATTAGAACAAATTATACAGAGTGGGAGGTGTGCTGTTGGCTGACCTTGCAGATGTTTCCTACACATCTCATCTTAGGGTATAGGCTGGATTGTTTCAACAGTGAAACACACTGGGAACCTCTCTTTTGTGAGTCACTCCAGGAATGATGTACCAGGGTAGACTCAATAGTAAATTATTTCTTTAACAGAAACAATGTTTTATGAGAAAACTGTGCAAGTGTACTCTTATGGGGTTTTATCTGTAACCTTTACACTGGAATCCTTGTATTTTTTATTCCAGTTAAAGCAGTCACTCCACAACCACACATGAAATTCTTTCACCACATCATTCATAGATAAGCTAACGCAGCAACGCTGCAGGCCTAAGCGCACCAAGTGCTACAGGATGTCACTGATTATAGAACTCTATAAAACTAAGATCTTCAAGCAGTAGAATACCTTTTCACAAGATGGGGAGCAACCATGATATTCATATTCCCACAGTAAGTTTTGCTACTTATCTTGTGACAAAGGGCTTAAAAGAGTTGTCAAACTTAATGCCACATTATGCGTTTTTTTCTACAAAGACAACTGTTCAAAACTGGCTGATCTTTTCTGTGATGACAAGGGGCTGTCAGTACTATGCCACCTACCAGATATTTTCAAATAAAGACACACCTAAGGTGTCCCTTCAAGGTGAAGCTGACATTTTAACAGGGTGCAAGAAAGTAACTGCTTTTCAAAAGAAACTCACTCCAGAGAGACTGTTTTGAAAACAGATGTTTAGAAATGTTTCCACTGAAAAAAACTTCCTATAAAAACCTCTGAAAGCTGTACATAATTTCCTAAACTTTAAAATCTTTAAAAAAACCCCAAAACCCTGTTTAAAAATCTTCCAAAAGAAGTGCTTCAGGAAAAGAGAAGAATGCAACATTTTCCCATTAGTCTGCAAGAATAACTGATTGACATCAGGGAAGATGGAAATTTAATAGATGAATTCCAAGAAGAATCTCTGCATAGCTAGTGTATGGGAGTGGAAAATTAGTATCATGATTTAGTAAGCACAACCAACAATGCACTTCTTCCATTGAATCTGTCTTTGTGAGGCATCTCATTTGGCTAGGACAGCCATTAAAATCAAGTATTGAAATAAACCAAACCTAGAAGCAACCCTTAAAATGGCTGTATACAAGTGACAAACCAACATTTAAAAAAAATTCAGACAGGCACGTTCAATCACATAGCTCTCACTAAATTATTCCTTAATGAAAGGAAAAAAGGGTTTTGTTAAAAAATAAAACAAATTTTCTAACGATTCATCTTGTCCTCTATTAACTTCTATTTTTTGTGTACGTTCTCTAATGTGTATAATAATAGTAGAGTAGTATGTATGTAAATTCATAAATAATACACATATCTTTGGGGTGTGCTCACAAATCTTTTGCTGATAAGGGCATGAGAAACCACTGCCTTAAATGACCTGGTAGGCCAGCAATGTCATTCCAGAGAAGTTAAAGCAATGGTTGATTATACCAAGATCCACATGGAAAACAGTGCTTTGTTTTCAGTTTTCAACATAAAGTACGCGAGATTTTTTTATCCTCATACGCAGATGGCATTTTAACACTTCAAACTGTAATTTATCTCTGAAAAGGAATGATAATAGCATTAAGGCAGGAACACATTGTTCCCACACAGATATTCACACTCATTACTTAGCCAGTTTCATAGCCTGGCCTTACAGTTGCTCCAGTACTGGTCTGCTTGGTTCCTCAGGCCACACACATACCCTTCTTACTGCTTGTTGGCTTCCCTTATCTGTGTTAAATAACCTCCAACAACTGCTGCATGAGTAGCTCACCTTAACCATACACTTGTACCACAACCAAGGTGTTTTTCTGCCTCATCTCTTCGTCACTGAAGCCCTGCCATTCCCTTGGGAGTGATATTACACAACCAGCTAAAGCTCTGACATGAAAACTCTGAAAAAACATTCTATGCCCAAGACAGAGAGAGAACAAATTTTCACTCATTCATACAGCACTTGTGAACCATTTGAACTGACCCCTTATGTATCCAGGTCCACTACATACAAAGGCCTCACAAAACTCATCAGACCACCTGCAACCCCTCGTCGTGTCTGGATTTGTTCCATACTTAATCCATAGTCTGGTCCGCTCAAACTCATGAGGCAAAGTTAACTACCCCTTCTTCACAGGTTTTAGTCTTCTGTGCATAAACCTACACTCCTCAGCTGTTTTTAAGCCTGGTTAGCAGCACAGTGCAGCTGAACAGACAACCCAGCAACAACCAGGCTTATCTGGACCTTACAACTGCACACACTGTCACTGATTTTTTTTTTTTAATTTAAAAAACCCAAATATTTTTTAAGGTTTGTACATACTACAACATCTTGGTTTCTTGCCTGGGGTCTGTACATCTTCAGCTGTTGCACGTAACATTTCCAAAGAGTACTTTAAGCATCACAACAGAGTGATCTCATTTCCCACAGCCTTTGCTTTCTTCCACTGAAGCTGGACATTTATCTCTTCCTCCCTGTACCAGTGCCTTTAGTGATACCCTGACCCAGGAGACATCACTGGTTCCTTTCGCTTGACCCTGTGTGCTGGCTGTGCAGGAGTGACTCCCACTTGTTCCTTTCCCCAGAGAGTTCAGACACACCCCTGTCAACAGACGTGTCCTTATACCACAACAAAAAATCATCTAAGAAAATCTGGCAGTCAAAAATGATAAAGAATTACAAGAATTACAAAAATTGCAAGAAACTGAAATATTCAAGTTGAGCTTCCTGATTTCATTTATTCACATATTCATTTATAGGTCCATTGCTAAATTTTGATTCTGTTGTGGTAGCCAAACATATTTATTGTGTCTAAGGATTATGCCCCTCAGTCCTACACCACCATCACATTCCTGACACCATCCCTCCTACTACCATAGGTCTTGTCTTAAACAGGCACCATCACTTCTATCAGACATTGATAATCTGTCTTTCCTGCTTCTGTTCTGTCTGCCAAGTGCCACTTTGCCATTTCCTACTACACAGCACTTGGTACGTGTAAATTGAGCAAAGGTAAATGGTAGTCACCATAAATTACTTTACACCTAATTAATGTTTCCAACTGTACAAATTGAAGCCAGCAATTTTTGGAACTGTTTTATGTTTATATTTATGTCATCTATATGCAAACTTTAAATCTCACATTCCAGAAAAATCAGAACTTTCCCACTAGTACAGAACACAACTGAAACCAAACCACAGGATAGGCTGGACTTGAGGTTGCTGAGACAAAGGGTTACTTACACATTACAGATATCAACTCTCAAGAAAGGTAAAGAGAGATCAGCATATGAAAATAAACAAGAATATGTAACAAGAAAAGCACTACACAACTGAAAATCTTTTTAAGCTGAAGGCAACGCCATTGTTTAAGAGATTTTGACACCACTACACCAAATGCTTCAGCAAAACACTAAACACTTCAATATATTAGAGCAACAAATCTGCTACAGCTGACAAATGTAAATTGTTATTCAACTCAAAAAAGTAATCAGCCCATGTAGTACCATTGATTCTTTATCACCTCAATTGTTATTTGTTGTGATTTAGAAGACTGAGAGCCTCCTGCTTGTTCCTGGGTTATATGTCACTTTTTCATGAAAATAAGAAACCTCAACCTAACAAAAATTGCCATAGAGAAAGACACAAGGTTCATTTACAATTCACTTCAGCCCTTACTTTCTTCCTGCTGCCCAAACACAGAAAGATGAGCTACCTACTGAGAATGAAAGGAAGGCACTTTCAAGTGCCAGCCGGGCCCATCTTGGCAGGGACTCAACCGTTAGCTGCCAAGTAAAGGGACTACAAGTAAGTCAGCACTGTAATACTGTAAAGGTATTTTAAGACAAGACTTACTGTTGTAGTCACCCTCACCTTGTGAAGTCAGTCAGTGCATTTTCTAGCTTTATGAAGATGCTTGAGTAAAAAGGCGCAGGAGCTTTGAGAATCGAGGGGGTGTATCTCTGGGGATGAAATCCCAGCTTGCAACTGGAAGTGGAAAACATGAAAATGTTATCACAATTGCTTCAAGTATGCAGGCTAATTCAAACTCAATTCCAAGATAAGCATGTGTGCACACAGCACACCCACAGAAATGGTTCTCTACTGTGAAATGGGTTTTCAGCAGCATTAGCAGGGACAGAAACCTACAAAATTCATTATACGCAGTTAAAAGTCTGGTGTCAAAACTAAGCACAGGCTCCTCACCACCTTCTCATTCTCAAGCATACCAGCCTCACTCCAAAGGTGTAACCTCCCTGTACGCAGAGACAAAAGGCACAATTCTCTAAACACTGATCAGACCCAGGATTGCGCCGCATGCTGGGGATCAGCACTTACACATCTAAGGAGCTCAGGCTTCAAGTCATTCATTGTGTAAAAGGAATAGGTCGTTTAATCACAACAATAAAAATAAAGCATAGAAGAGCTTAAGACACAGCATGATGTCCATAATCATAATCTCATCCAGAGTTGCAAAACCCTAGATTATTCTCCTTAACATAGCCTCTGGAAGTTGTAAGCTAAACTACTCTGAAAAAAACCTCTGCTTCATCATTTGCATCTCCCTTGCCCCAAAAATTTTGCAGTTCAATTTAATGTGTACTTTTATAACCATATGTGGTCAAAAGCAGAACCCTGGCAGCAAAAACCTGCATTCTCCTGACAGGACTACCTGAAACCACAATTTCCAGCTCCATTTGTCCCAACTGAAACACTAAAATCCAAAAGTAAACAAATGAAATGTAATACTGCCTTATTAAGACAGCCTCCCTCCATTTGCAACAACACCCAACTATTTTGCTTGCTGTTCTCAATTTGCATCAGCATTCTATTGTCTGTAGAAACATGCATATGCAGACTTGCCAAAACTTTTAAAGATTCAAAAGCAGGGAAAAGAAAAGAATTTCTGAAAGCTGGTACAGTGGTCTGTAAAGACATTCACACTTCTTTCCTAATTAGGGCCTGGTGCAAAGGCAGCATCTGGAAGGCACTGCTTAGCAAGAAACTCTGCATATTAAAAAAAATAATTAATATCAAGATGTCTACACATCTGGCAGTTTCCTAAAATCTCCAAGGGTCACATAGGACTGGCAGCTGAGAATCAACTCAAATGGTGTTTTCAGTACTATAATGCTAAAATTATGGATTGGAGGGATACTTCAACGAACAGTATTGCTCTTATTTCATACATACAACATACAACACTGATATCTCAGCAGTTATCTGACACTACAATGCCACAAAAAGGAATGGAGGCGAGATGTCTGAACTACTGTCTAGATGTGGTCACTAATTAAGTAGTGCCATTTTTGCAAGCCATCTAGACTGCATTTGCACAGGTTTAATACATACATCTTTCATAGGTAAGCATATAAAGTGACAATCTAAATATTAATGCCTCAGAACATCCTTGCTATGAGGAGTCAAATCTCTGACAAAACAACACCAAATAAAAGAAGTTTTCATAGAAGAACTTCTAAGTCATGATGCAGTTCAAGCTATGCCACAGCTAGACAGCTCTTTCAAGCCCACTCCTCCCACTCCAAAATAAGACTTGACTCTACTGTAGTGGTGTTTTGTACTGATAGTTATATTTATAACTGTACATGGATTTCCTAATATAAGCAGAATTCAGTCATTACATTAGCTGGCAAATGATGAAAGAAGTCTAAGTAAAACTGTAAAACAAACCAAGCTCAGAGTAAAATTACTTAATCCTTTGCAGTTCAAATGCAAGTTCATCTTTCTCAGTATTGTCTACCCGTAACCAATCTATCCATCACACACACCACAAAACCTCTCGCCCTCTCAGGCACTACTACAGTGCAATGGCAATGTTTCAAATCAACTTAATTTAGGCTGTACTACATTCCATTACATGATATCATGCAACAGATGCTACTCTAAGAACACACAGGACAATTATTCAAGATAAACTGCTGTAATCTGAATGGTAAAATGAATGGGTATCCTATATGAAATGGCTGTAGGCTTCACCTAACTTTATACTGAGATTCAGAACTTGAATATTATCCAAGTTTGCCATAGTTAACCCACTTAGATTGGCAACCATAAACAAGAAGTATTCTTATCTTACATAAGCTCGATAATTTTGTCACCAATAGATAAGCCAGAATTCCACTTAACCCTTTACTTCTGCAGTGACCAGTGAGTTAAATGAAGCATTATGAAACTCAAATGAAATGCACTTCCAAGAGGCAAGAGACACGCCCCCTCCCTCCTCAGCTGTGTGGTAACCTTGAATCTCCCTTGAAAATGTCACATTATGAAAATTAAAGCAGGAAAGGTAGTTCAGCCAACTTAACTCACAGTTAACTTGTCTAACAGCTGTTCTGTTGGAAATATGGCTGACCGTTACACCATACAGATATGAAAGCTTTTCATATACTACAATTTGTAAGGTATTTTTAATTAGCACTGGCAGCTTGCATTCCTACCTAAAACACGCTGCCATACACATACAAATAAGTCATGTTTTACATAAGAGAAATCTCAGAAATGTGTTGCTTCTTTATTTTTAAATCATAGGGACATTGTTGCATAGGCATTGGGCTCTCCTGAGAATGCAGAACTCCCCCCAACGCCTCTAAGTAACATACTTCCAAACCCAGAACTGCCTTGAAATTTAATATGGCTCAAACTTGGCTCCAAAATATAGGTCTACAAAATAAACTTTAAAAATATTTGGAGGGAAGTGGACAATTGTTTAATCTGCCAAGAGGTTTTTTCCAATCAATGAACATTCCCACAACCTTTCTAACTAGACGTCATAGCAGCATTTTAACACACAAAAAGTAAAGCCTAAAAAAACTGAAATGGCTGGTCAGCAGAACAAAAGCGCTATAGAAGGTGAGCACAAAGCCAGCAGAGGCCCCAGTTCTCAGTCAGGTGTTCCCACGCAGTGACACTGCGCCGGGGCTCTCTAGACACCCGAGGGCAAGGCTGCACCCACAGACAGATATCTGCCAGGAGGGCATGGGAGAAACAGAGGTGTCAGGACACAGAGGCGGACCTCAGCTCGGGGCACGGACAGCCCCGCTGCAAGCACACAACACCGCCTCGCACCAAGGGAGGTTTTGCGCTTTGCTCAGCCCTGGACACGAAGCCTCACCGGGGCAGGTAGCCCGGAGTCGCTGGACCCTTGCACGCCCCAGGCCGGCCCGGGGAACAGCGAGGCTGCGGAGCAGCGCGACTCAGTCGCCCACCCATCCTCGTCTGCGTTGCGCAGGGGCGGCCGCGTCCTTCCCTCCCCTCCGGGGTGGCCCTACGGGACCGCCCTGCGACCCGCTTCCAACCCGAGCCGTCCCACCGCTCTCGTGGGAAGATGCGGACAGAGACACAGATAGATGGATATAGATCCACGCGTATGCAAACGCGGCAGGATCGTCCTTGGGAGGTCGTCACTTCACCACGTATTGCGAAAAGGTTTTTTCTCCACCGCGGTCGCCAATAGCGCCCAACAGCGAACAGCTCCGTTCCCCGGGCAAACCCACCCCCGACCGCGCCACGCTCCCCCAAGCATGATGCGAGGGGCCGGCCACCCCAGCACTTTCCTCCTATTCCTGCCCTATATGGCACAGGGAAATCCCGAAAGACCGCTGTTTCCCTCCCATCTCGGCCCGGCTCACGACGAATGATAGGTAAGCCGAGGCCGCTCTCCCCTTCCCGGGGTTCAGCCCTCACGGCACTGGGCCGGGCTGCTGCTGCCCTGCCTGGAACCGGCAACTTGTTGGGCGGGCAGCGCTACCCGCGGGCGAACCTGTGCGGGCGAAGCGGGCACCGGCGGCTGCCACTGCTCGGGGGCAGCGCGCTGCCCGCATCCAGAACCCCAAGGCAGCCGAGCGGCTCCGCGCTCCCGCCGCTCAGCCCCGCGCCGAGTCTTCCCCCTCTCGGCGGCTCCGCACAGACCACACGTTCTATGCAATATGCAACAGCGGGGCAGGACGAGGGTCCTCGCGGGCTCCTACCGGGAACGCTGTTACTGTGGCATTGCGGAGCACCTAAGCCCGGCCGCTCTCTCGCTTCCTTCCTTCACCCCGCTCGCCTGTTGCCCGCTCCCGCCGGCTCCGCCGCCGCCGCCCGCAGCTGCCGCGGCTGCGGACTCCAGGCGCAGACCCCCGCCGGGGAGGGCAGGAAGCACGTCATCACTCCGGGCCGCTCCACCGCCCTCCNGCCCGCATCCAGAACCCCAAGGCAGCCGAGCGGCTCCGCGCTCCCGCCGCTCAGCCCCGCGCCGAGTCTTCCCCCTCTCGGCGGCTCCGCACAGACCACACGTTCTATGCAATATGCAACAGCGGGGCAGGACGAGGGTCCTCGCGGGCTCCTACCGGGAACGCTGTTACTGTGGCATTGCGGAGCACCTAAGCCCGGCCGCTCTCTCGCTTCCTTCCTTCACCCCGCTCGCCTGTTGCCCGCTCCCGCCGGCTCCGCCGCCGCCGCCCGCAGCTGCCGCGGCTGCGGACTCCAGGCGCAGACCCCCGCCGGGGAGGGCAGGAA